>PVJS01015057.1:0-39429 GCA_004027185.1 Glis glis | reverse complement strand
ATTACAGGTTTGAGGCCAGCATGTGGTAACTGAGACCCTGTTTCAAAATAAAATTAAAAAAAACTAGAGTATAGAGTGTAGCTCAGAGGTAGAAAACCCCTGGGTCCAATCCCCAGTAACTAGCACACACACACACACACACACACACACACACACACACACACAACACACGCTGGTTAGCAACTTGCGAAGAATAGTAGGATTATTAACTGATGAATTTAAGCTATTGGGTTTTATTTATTTTTTACGGTACTGGGGATTGAACCCAGGGGCATTCTACCTCCGAGCTACACCCCCGGCCCTATTTTTTACTCTTTATTTTGAAACAGGGTCTCACTAAGTTGCAGAGGGCCTCACTAAGTAGTTGAGGCTGGCCGCGAACCTGCAATCCTCCTGTCTCAGCCTCCCAAGTACTGGGATTACAAGCGTGCACCACCATGCCCAGCAAGCTATTGGGTTTTAAAGAAAGATGACTAAGGGTTTGGGAAAGCAAGGGAGGGAGTTGAGGGCCTTAGTACCTCAACTACCTAGAGGAGAAGTTGAAACTAATTTAAGTAAAGCTGACAGACGCAACTGTTAAGGAAATACGATCCATTTAGAAACACTATTTTGGCAAGAAAAAAAAAAACAACTCTGTTAAGAGATGGCTTTCAGCACCTGCACCATTTGTTTAGTTTTAGAATAAAGACAGCCAAGACAACAAAGAAATAGACTCAGAATCCAGGCTCCTTAGAGTTACCACTAAACACAGATCTCCCACCAAAGTGGGCTGCTTAAGAGCAAAACTGATTGCTCAAGAATTTAAATCTCAGCTGGTGTGGTGGCCCATACCACCAGTAATGCCAGTACTTGGAAGGCTGAGACAGGAGGATCGCAGGTTTGAAGCCAGCCTCATCAATTTAGCAAGACCTTCAGCAACTTAGCAAGAACTCGTTTCAAAAAAAGGGGGGGGGGCTGGGGTGTAACTCAGAAGTAGAATGTCCCTGGGTTCAATCTCTAGTACCAAAAAAAAAGATAAACCTTTTCAGATTTTGCAAGCAACTCTGAGACTAAATTGCAATGGTTAAGGCAACACACACAAACACCAGAAATTAAATAACTGACCTTACAGACACATATTTCAATTAATAGTCCCATTTTAAAAATTCCCATTTTATTTTTCTATCCATTTCAATATCAATGATATACAAAAGGATATGAACATATTATCATAAATATTTATAGGAAGACACACACAACAATTACCAAGGAGGAAATCCTGCAGAGTAACACACTGTTGCTCATCCATGTCCACTCAACAGTACACAGTTTATTCTAGGATAGTTTTCCAGTCTATATGAAAGAAGAGTTGTGGCTTTATATCCTCTGTGAGGGCCAAGAAGACATTGTAAGAGTTGATACAATTGTGTGTTATATGGACAAGCACCCTTTAATCTTCAGGCCAATGTCATCATCAGTGGGCTCGTTGGCAAGATGCAACTTCATCACAAGAAATGCTTCTCTCCTCTTGGCCTCCCTCAGATCCTCCTTGTACACAAGAAAAGGAGCTCCCTTTAAGAACACTCTTGTTCCAACAGCTGGAGATTACCAACACACAGTGGAGGAAAAGAACTGACCCCTTCACCTACTAAAAACACACATCTGGGGAGGGGCTCTCCCGATCTCCGCAGGTGGACATCATGTATCATGTATCCTATAATTCATACACACCACAATCTCTTGAGAGAAAACAGGGATGAACATCTCAGAAACATTCACACTGCTTATCAGATATACCTTTGCCCAAAGTATACAGGAGAAGACAAGAAACTAAACCTAACCAGACATTTTATAAACATAGGTCAGAGTTTAAAGGAATCATTCCATCTGCTGTGTCAGGAATCCAATGGGTTAAATACCACAATCCCCCTTTTTTTCTTTTTTCTTTCAGTACTAGGGGTTTTACCCACGGTCTCCCAAATGGTAGGCAAAAACTTTACCACTGAGCTACATCCCTAGTCTTCTTTTTCTTCTTCTTCTTTTTTTTTTTTTTGGTGGTACTGGGGATTGAATTTAGGGGCATTCTACCTCTGAACTATATCCACAGGCCTATTTTATTTTTATTTTGAAACAGGGTCTCACTAAGTTGTGGAGGGCATTGCTAAATTGCCAAGGCTGGCCGCAAACCTATGATACTCCTGTCTCAGCCTCCCAAGTCCTTTCAAGTACTGTTTGTTTTTGTTTGTTTGTTTTATTTTGTTTTTGTTTTTGAGACAGGGTCTCACTAATTCACTAAGTTGCCCAGGCTTACCGGGAACTCATGATCCTCCTACCTCAGTCTACTGAGAAGCTGGGACTACAGGTGTGCCCACACTGCACCAGCCTCCACAATTCTTCTTCTTTTTAATAGTACTGGGGATTGAATCCAGAGGCATTCTACCTCTGAGCTATTATGCCCCCACCCCTATTTTATTGTTTATTTTGAAACAAGGTCTCACTAAGTTGCTGAGGACCTCTCTAAGTTGCTGAGGCTGGCCTCAAACCTGTGGCCCTCCTGTCTCAGCTTCCCAAGTACTGAGATTACAGGCATGTGCCACCATGCCCAGCTTCCACAATTCTTCTTTAATGGAAGCAGAAGAGACCTTGTCTCCCAAAATGCTTTAGCCAGGGGCAACCGGACAATATAAAAAGCTTATGGTTTTAATACATGGAACACAACAGTTCTCAGTTAACCTAGCCACAACTTTCTGGACATCTGTAAGAAACTACCACATTTGCAATTCAACTTTCACATTCAAAAAAAAAAAAAAGATCAACTCTACCTCAGACACAAAGAGAAAAAAACAAACAAAATAACAAACGGCAATACAACAAATAACCAAACACATCACAACTGGGGAGCTGTCCTGTAAAGACACATTAAAGGCCAGCAGGACTCATTTATAATTTGGCATGTGCTAGCTAAAGGGGCAATAGGGCCAGGAGCTAAAATGTTCTATTGTAAAGATATAATACATCAATGAAGCAGGCAAATGGTAGACATATATGTGTCATATTAAAGATTCATATACAATACTGTGCTGACTTTAAAGGAAAACACTGGTGGACACTATAGGGGAAAAAATAATAGGAAAAGAATTACAAAGGAGCATTTTAGTCCAAAGCTAGTCCAATGAACCACCAGGACTTTCGATCTTTCCTCTCCAAAAAAGCTGATCTAATAAATTATAAATTACCTTACTCACATTTGGGACATACAACATACTCCCAAGTAGAGTAATCCCTCTGACGTTTTGGTTTCACTTGCTTTTGATGACTAAATTGTTTCTCACTTTAAAGATTTTCCTATTATATTTTAATTAGCTGGTTAACACAACAGAGACTGCTCCTCTGTGAGGCCAGACAAACTTCAAAACTAATTTGATCTAATGAAGATGAACGGTGGGGAAGAAAGAAAAAGCTTTCTGGTTTTTCTTTCAAAACCTTTTCTCTCACTTGAAAAACTCTGCAATCACTTAATATTTTGTTCCAGAAAAAGAAAGCAAAATTAGTTGGGAAAACACCCATACACTGATTGTTTACTAGCATGATACAAAATAAAATCATACATGTTGGTCAAATGTGAATGTTTAATCTTGTAACTTAAGAACTGAAGTTTTCCACATTCCTTTATATAGAGTTAGCATCTGTAAATTTAGACTTTTTTTGGACAATCATGCAAATTTAATTTGTCCCTGGAAACAAAAACACAACCTAACAGATTAACAAAATATGTCCTTTAGACAATATTTTTTCTGTGAATTTTTCTCCACTGTTACCATTTTTATCCATCAGTAAACAGAAACTACTCTAAAAAAGTTCATGTATTTGGAGCTAAACTCTTAGAATGATCAGGAAGGCTGTATCAAGCCAACCTATTTTAACTTCTGAACTGGCTCCACCCTTTTCAAAAGTAAATTCTAAAAAACTTAGAGTTTTTATTATTAAGTTATATGAACTAGACATTTCTACTGCCATCGATGCTCCTGTAAAATTGAACAAAGATTTTATTATACCACACACACAAAAAGCAATCGGTACAGAAAAGGCAGTTTTCGGTTATTCTGTTGAGAATTTCTTTCCATGATTTCTCTCATTAAAGTATAGTTTTCAAAGCAACCACCACGACAAAGGAAGCATCTAATTAGTCCATTTTCTTCTGATCCAAGAATGCTGAACATTTACTGTCCCATCTGTAGTTGTATCAGCAGTGTAATGAACACAGTTTATATTACTTAACTATTCTTTGAACTCCAAGAACTGTTGAAGTCTTTTCTGATGTTCTGCAGATGCTTGCACAGCACTAAATGAAACATAAATTCAAAGCATAAGCTTTATTTTACATTAAGCATATTAAGTGAACCACAGAGCACAGAGTCAATATTTTTCAAAACAATTAAAAATGAATAGAAATCTTCACTTATTTAGTACTTCTGAAAGAGCTAGATGGAAACCTTTTTTAATCTAATGAAGAGGAAGGCTTACATTCGGTAATGGCATACTTCTACCTTCTAAAAGACCAAAGCAAATTAAGACTGACAAGTGAAGGCATCGATTTTAACCTGCTCTGCTGTGGAACCTGCTGTGCAGAGTTCCAGGCCTTGCAGTAGATTTTCTGGATTTTATTATTTTATTTAAACCAGATTCCAACATTATCTTTGAGTTGTGGAGTATTTGAATTGCCTTTAATATAAAATCCTTTAAACTAAAATGTTTGGTTAAAACACAATAGACTCCATTAATAGCTTTCAAAGGTAACAGCTTGGTGGTTTAGATTTACTTTTCCCTTTGAACATAAGTTATGTTTTGGATGGGAACACTGAGTTCTCACTCTGCCCTCACCAGCACAAAAAATGCATTACCTTGGCAAAATTAAGGAAAATACACACTGAACTTAGTATTAAACTTCCTTTTAAACCTTTGGACAGAAATAGAATACAATAAAAGATTCTGGTTTTCTAGTTCTTAAATAGTAACTTATCATTAATGAATGATAAAATTCTAAATAACTAAAGGGCACTATTTTTCAAAGTTTCAAAAGTCTTATTTCAATAATTTTGCTACAAGTCATCCTTAAATGCCTATTACACATCTCTACTTTCTTAAACCAAGATACCCACCTCTAATGGAACCATTTCAAATATTTTACTATGCAAAGATGCCCCCTAGGTAGTTGCTAGTGGAGCTGTCATCTCTAAATAAATGCCCTGACCTCTCAAACACCAAATCTGTGGCTTTTCCCATCACTCTTTCTTCTACTCGCAGGTAGTAAACTATCCTTTGTGATTTATTGTCACTACTCTTTAACTCCAACAGCAATCTCTACCACTCAAGTAATTTTGATACACTATAGGCTGGAAGCAAATCAAAATTGCCTAAATCAAGAGTAAATGAGCCCAGCATGGTGGCACACACCTGTAATCCCAGTACTTGGGAGGCTGAGACAGGAGGATTGCATATTCAAGGCCAGCCCCAGCAACTTACACCCATTAAAGTTTATTTAAAACAAAAACAAACCAACAAAAAAGAGCAAAAACCGTGCTATATGAATGTCTCCAATGAGTAACTGGCCTGGGTTAATTTTCATGGCTCAAGGATTTATTTATACCTGCTTCTCAAAGGTAGAGAGCTTCAGCTAGTGAATAATTAGCTATTATGCAATAATAATAGCTGTCACAATATATAATGAATAATAACGTCTACATATGTATGATCCTATTTTTTTTTCCTCTATCAACACATATGATATAGGAACTTAAACAGTTACCAGAAAGATTGAGAACTTAGGGAAGACAATGCAGTCTACTGGTTGAGTATAGATATTGTAGTTGTCTAGGGTTAGAAAAATTTGGGTCTGAATTCTGGTTCTGCAACTTAATATCTATATAATCTTGGGTGAATTGCTTTCACTTATTAGGTAACGTGCCTACAATCATAGATCATCAATGGTGTAACCAGAAATAAAACCAGATGTTTTAACTCCAGATTAACATTCTTTCCACCATACCATTCTGTCCTATACAAGACAAGATAGACTCTACTCATCAGTTTTAGTTCATATTTAAAATATGGCTCAGCCAGGCGTGGTGGCGCACGCATGTAATCCCAGTACTTGGGAGGCTGAGACTGGAGGATCTGGATTCATGGCCAGCCTCAGATACTTAGGCCCTCTGCAATTTAGCAAGACCCTGTTTCAAAAATAAAGAATAAAAAATAGGACTGACAGGACTGGGGGGTGTACCTCGGAGGTAGAATGCCCCTGGGTTCAACCCTCAGTACCACAAAAAAAATAAATAAATAAAATAAAATATGGCTCTTCTCAGAGGAAAGAAACCACGGCAGAATTTCATACTCATAATTTTGAATCAGTCATCTACTCCTCTTTCATATCTAAAACATTCCCTTTTCACCCTGTTTTTGCTTTATCATAAATATAAATCACATCTATTTCATTCTCTAAACTCATCAATGATTATATTCTGAGTGTATCCTAGGTGCCAATTTTTACCTCATAAGCAGACTAATGTAGATGAAAAGAAAACAGATTTTTAAGAGCGAGAAAGACCTGATTTCAGGATCATGTTCTAACACGCACCAGACTGTGCTATCAGGCAAGTTTTAACCTCTCTGTGCCTCAGTTTCCACACCTGTACAATTAGGATAATCTCTGCATCTCACAGGATCATTAAGAAGAATAATTAAGCTGGATGTGGTGGTATATGCCTGTAATCCCAGTACTTGGGAGGCTGGGACAGGAGGATTGCAGGTTTGAGACCAGCCTCGTCAATTTAACAAGACCTTGTTTCAACATAAAAAGTTAAAACAGGGCTGAGGGTATAGCTTGGAGGCAGAATGTCCCTGGGTCCAATCCCCAGTATCCCCCCCAAAAATTAGAAGAAATAAAAAATTACAATACATGGCTATTATATTGGGTAGTACAGGTCTAGAAGTTACTCAATAAATAAGTTTTTTAACAAGTTAATAAATGTCTTAATGGTAGAGAATTATCTACAGTTCTTTTGTATTCCCACACAGAAGTGCCTGATAAATACTTACTATTGCCTAGTATAATGGAAGTAAAAGGAAATATACTCCTTGCTTCTTAAAGCAGGTAGTAATGAAGAAGTCCTAAACTATTGATTGCATACAGGAAAAGCAAGGCAATCTCTCATGCCTTCTATAGCACACTTATAATTATAATAAACATGATTTAGTTGATAAACTAGTGTCCCTCATCCTGTCTCACCAGATCGTTTCATGAGAGCAAAGCAGTAAACATCAACGAAACTAAATATAAACAGGTTTGGCATTGTGGTTTTCTCTCTGGTTCTGTTTCTGAAGGTGTTGTGATCTGTCTGTGTTTTTCCAGCATGACTCACAAAGCACCACAGACTCATTTATGGAATACTCTGCTCACCCCAAGTCTTAGTTTCCTGACCAAAATGTAACAACAGAATTATTTTTAATATGCTTTTCTGGAAAGGTACTCAGTACTTTCTTGTTGTTTGTTTTGTTGCCTTTTTACTCTCTTAAAGATCTTTTGGTAACTTAAAAAAACAATACACAATCTATTTGCTGCTTTTACAACTTTTTAATCTTCTTTTGTCCAATTGAAAGAAATCCCAAAGCTTATAATAGGTCAAATTTTAAGTCTAAATCCAAGAAGCTAATTCACAGTGGGAATCATTAAAGCCCCAGGAGAACGCTTTCAGCTAGTGAGCCTTTATAATTCTTGTAACTATTTCTCAGAGGAACTCCTGAAAGTGAACTATTATCATGGATCAAAACAGGTAAACTTACTTCAGATGTTCACCAAATGTAGTAGTTATTCGATAGATGGCGGTTTTCAGTGATGCTCTGAATGCAAATCTTAATGTCTTATAAGAAGTGTCCACAAGGCTTCCTGAAATCCGAGGTGGTTTACTGGAAGCATGAGGAAGCTTGAAGTACTTGTCGACTGCCTAGACCAAAAAGAAAGAAAATGCATTAATTCAGATTACCAAGAATGTCAACTTAGTCCAACAAATAATGAGGTTTTTATTTTAGAACCATATATAGAAACAAAGATATCCAGATATATGTGTTCTTTTGGTGACTCAAAGTCCCAACAGTTTAAAAACAAAGCAGTAGTCAGGTATGGTGGCGCATGTTTGTAATCCCAGTACTTGGGAGGCTGAGACAGGAGGATCACAGGTTAGAGGACAGCCTCAGCAACATAGTGAGATTCTCATCAACCTAATGAGACCCTGTTTCAAAATAAAAATAAAATAGGGCTGGGGATATAGGTAGAATGCCCCTGGGCTCAATCCCCAATAACACACACACACACACACACACACACACACACACACACACACACACTGCAGTGCAGGCTCAGCTACTTCAACAGTTATCAGGGCCCAGCAAAAGTCCAGATCTGCCCCCTAAAGGGGAGCTATAATTCAACAGCCTTCACAGTACAAAGAGGCAAGTGAAGCACTGACATCGTGTGGTGCTCACCAGGGTGACAGGGAGAAGTGCCTTTATTATGATCTCAGCAGCAACAACAAAAAGACCAGATCTTTAAATTTTTACAAAAATAAAGTTATTAGTTTATCTTCCTGTTCAATTTTAGATAAAGCATCTATGAATAAGAGTAGGTGGAGTAAGAATGAGAATTCACAAGTGAAACTGATTCTGCTTAGTTTATAGAGTAAGAAATAGAGAATTAAAAATAGCTTTTAAAAGCCAAAGGCAAATAATGTAATTTTGAAATGATATAGATACATTAAGAGAAGGAAGATGAAGGATATGTGTGATAATCGATTACAGCAAGATAACTTCTTTTTTTTTTTTTTTACAGTACTGGGGATTGAACCCAGGGGCATTCTACCTCTGAGTTACACCCCCAACCCTATATTTTATTCTTTATTTTTGAAACAGGGTCTCATTATTGCAGAGGGCCTAAGTAGCTGAGGCGGGCCATGAACCCGTGATCCTCCTGTCTCAGCCTCCCAAGTACTGTACTGGGATTACAAGCGTGCACCACCACGCCCGGCTACAGCAAGATAACTTCTAAAGTGACAAGAAGTAACAGTGTAGCTGGGCGTGGTGGCGCAGGCTTGTAATCCCAGTACTTGGGAGGCTGAGACAGGAGGATCGGGGTTCGCGGCCAGCCTCGGCTACTTAGTGAAGCCCTCCGCAACTTAGTGAGACCCCGTTTCAAAATAAAGGATAAAAAATAGGGCTGGGTGTAGCTCGGAGGTAGAACCATCCCTGGTACCGCAAAAAAAAAAAAAAATGTAAGCATGTTATTTATAATTAATGGTGTAATCATCAAGAGAACTGGAAAAAAAAGGAGTTAAAATTATTTTTGCCATCATGTTTTTCATTTCAAGAGCTCTTTTATGTCATCTTAGTGCTTGTTTTAATTTTAGAACCTTACCTTTTGTGTGTGTGTGTGTGTGTGTGTGTGTGTGCGCGCGCGCGTGTGTGTGTATGGCACTGGGGACTGAACCCAGGGGCATTCTACCTCTGAACTACACCCCCAGCCCTATTTTATTTTTATTTTGAAACAGGGTCTCACTAGGTTGCTCAGTCTCACTACTTGCTGAGGCTGTCCTTGAACCTGCGATCTTCCTGTCTCAGCCTCCCAAGTACTGGGATTACAGGTGTGCGCCATCACACCTGGCTAGAACCTTACTTTTGTTTCAAGGATATAATGTCCCGTTATTTCTGAGAATTTGGTAATAGCTTTTTTGTTTTCTAGTTTCTTCAGACTACAAATTATTTCCCTTTGCTGCTTCTTTTGGTCTCTATCTTCGGCATTAGAGACTTTCCTCAGAAATGTGGTGAACCTTGGCTCAAAACTATAAGTGGGAACTCCTGTAGAGCTGACTAAAAGCTCCGAGTGCATGGTTGGAATTACTGGCAACAGACTTCACTGTAGGCTATGTGTGTGTACTTTTGGGGGTGAGCTCCCACTTCAGACACTGTAGGCCTTTTGTCTTGGATTGGTCAGAGTCCTGAGAGAAGTCTTCAAGCATCCTGTGTGGAGGGGCTGGCCCCAGGGTCCTGGAGAGCTAGTCCCTATGTATATAGCATGGTCCCCACAAGTATCAGGACTCTCCCAGTCCAGAGTGTTCTGCTCTCTCAAGCATAGATTCCCAAAGTCCTTGATTTTCCTCCCCCCCCCCCGGAGCGGGGGGCGGGGGACCACTGAACAAACCAGAAGGAGGGCAGACTCTGACCAAACTGGAAGTGCCCAGGAGGGTGCTGAGTCATTTTTTTTCCCTGAAAAGGGGGCAATAAGCCAGTAAGTGTGGGAATCCATGCCCTCGAGAATAAACCTGTCCTGGCGTGAAGGATGCACAATTAGACGGCAAGAGAGGATGGATCTGTTTTTCAAAGCTCTTACCCAGGCCTCACGTTGGTACCTCACCCTCACCCTCCGTTCCAGAGACAGTCAGTGCTTTTCCCACTGCCACCGTGGGATTTGCCTCTGGCATCTGTTAGGTGAGTCGTCTCAAACATTTGCTTTCCAGCTTCAAAAACCTTGCTGCCATTGGTTCCGCTCCTGCTTATGGATTTATGTATTTTTACAGTCCTTTCTCCATAGTTTAGTAGTTTTGAAGAAGGAACAAAATTCGATGCATGAGTTCAGTATATCATGTTAACTTCAAGTCCAATCATTTGTTCTTTCACAATAATCACTTGTGTTTCCCAAGACTGGAACATACTTGAGATAATTTCAGGCAACATTAAAAGTGGCATTTAGTGAAATACTTAAGCAGTATTCAGTAACACTGAATCATAATGGAAACGTTTTAAGTTATTTTATTTTTAATTTCCTTCTTTCTCTCTCAGTCTCTTTCTCTTTCTTTCTTTCTGCTTTGTGGTGCTAGGGATTAAATCCAGGACCTCCTGCATGCTAAGCAAGTGCTCTACCACTGAGCTGCACTCCCAACCCCCTGTACAACTTCTGATTAACTCTCAGGATACCAGGCAAAACAGTCACCATCATTTAACACCTGGGTCCAAGAGACCCTTTTTAATTATTACAGTCTAAAGTTATTTTAGCCCAAGGTTTGATCACCAGCACTATTAAAAGAAAAAACAAAAAACTACAGAAGAATGACAGGATAATGTAAAATAACTTTATAAAATTAAATGAGAACATAAACATAGCAAACCCCAATTTTTATTCCATATTTTCCAGGTTTCAAAGATATAAACACCTGAAATGGGCAATATCCTTTGAATGCCACTATCTGGCCATCAACTGTCATGCATAAACCTGGAATACATCCATTGGGTAAATACTGATTTCAAGGCCAGGTGTGGTGGTGCATGACTGTAATACCAGTACTTGGGAGGCTAAGACAGAAGGAAGGCAGGTTCAAGGCCAGGCTCAGTAACTTAGTGAGACCCTCAACAACTTAGTGAGACCCTATTTCAAAATAAAAAATAAAAGCCATTTCTATTTTTTCAAAATAGAAAAAGTATTTATTTTTTTGCAGTACTGGGGATTGAACCCAGGGGCATTCTGCCTCCGAGCTACACCCTCAGTCCTATTTTTTATTCTTTATTTTGAAACAGGGTCTCACTAAGTTGCAAAGGGTCTCACTGAGTGGCTGGGGCTGACCGCAAACCTGCGATCCTCCTGTCTCAGCCTCCCAAGTACTGGGATTACAAGCGTGCACCACCACACCCAGCTTAGAAAAAGTTTTTAAATGTGGCTGGCGGTGTAGTGCAGAGGCAGAACAACCCTGGGTTCAATTCCCAGTACCACAATAAATAAATAGGGCTGAAGGTGTAGCTCAGAGGTAGAATGCCCCTTGGGTTCAATCTCCAGTACAAATAATAATACACACACACACTGACTCCAAATTGAAGATGTACTTTTTTGTGTGTGTAGTACCGAGGATGGAACCCAAGAGCATTCTATCTCTGAGCTACACCCCACCCTATTTTATTTCTTTAGTTTGAAACAGGGTCTCACTAAGTTGCACAGGGCCTCACTAACTTTCTGAGGCTGGCCGCAAACCTACAATCCTCCTATCTTAGCCTCCCAAGTACTGGGATTACAAGCGTGTACCAATACACCCAGCTTGAAGATGTATCTCTAACAGGTTCTAGCTCACCAATATTTTGGTGCTTTTTCTTGCATTTGTACTATCAAATACAATGGTTTTGAAAAAAAATTTTTTTTGGTACTGGGGAATGAACCCAGAGGGATTCTACCTCCAAGCTACACCTCCAGCCTGATTTTATTTCTTATTTGGAAACAGGGTCTCACTAGGTTGCCAAGAACATCACTAAGTTGCTGAGGCTGGCTTTGAACCTGAGATCCTCCAGTCTCAGCCTCCTAAGTACTGGGATTACAAGCGTGGGCCACCCTACCCAGCTCGAAAATTTTTAACAGCTCAAAAAATTTTATTTATTTATTTATTTAGTTATTTATTTTGGTGGTAGTGGGTATTGAACTCAGCGATGCTCTACAACTGAGCTACACCCCCAGCCCTTTTTTATTTTGAAATAGGTTTTTTTTTTTTTTTTTTTTGTGGCACTGGGAATTGAACCCAGGGGCAATCTACCTCTGAGCTACACCCCCAGCCCTATTTTTTATTCTTTATTTTGAAACAGGGTCTCACTAGGTTGCGAAGGGCCTCACTAAGTAGCTGAGGCTGGCTGCAAACCTGGATCCTCCTGTCTCAGCCTCCCAAGTACTGAGATTACAAGCCTGAGCCACCACGCCTGCCTTTGAAATAGGTTTTGCTAAACTGCCCAGGCTGACCTCAAACTTGTGATCCTCCTGTCTCAACCTCTCAAATATTGGGATTACAGGCATGCGTCGCCATGGCTGGCAGCTCAGCATTTTGTTGAGGGGAGTATAGCAATTTCCTTTGCACTGTAATTGTGAAACATTTTCATTCCTAGGTTTAAAATCCAAATTCAAATGATCAATCCAGTGACTTTTTTCACTTCAACATGATCTCTTTCTTTTTCATTATTTGTATACACAACTCTACCTCCAGCATTTATTCCGTTGTGAATTATACACATTTTGGTGCATAAATATCATAAAAGATGAAGGAATACTATCATGTGTACTCAGCAGAATACTTGATTCTGGTTATGATTATAAAATAGTGTGGGAGCTGGACGTGGTGGCGCACACTTGTAATCCCAGTATTCCTGTTAAATACTTGCTAGATGAGAATACTGTTTTGAAACAGGGTCTCACTAGTTTGCTCACAATCTCACTACATTGCTGAGGCTGGTCTGGAACGTGTGATCCTCCCGTCTCAACCTCCCTAGCACTGGGATTACAGGTGTGCACCACCACGCCCGGCTTCGCTTTAATTTCTTTATCCTCAATTCGGAAATCCAAAAAGGCCTGAAAACAAAAACTGTTTGTAATTCCTTTGGTGGCAAAAGCTGACCTGACCTGAACTCACTGGGCACTGAAACATGATCTGTGCTCACACAGGCTATTTACAATCTCTATGCCACTTACTATGCGTTTCCAGCTATTTCACTAAAGAAAAGTATTCCTGATGCTCATCTGATTAAGGGAATTCTACCTCAGAGATAGATAAACAGAAGTAACACAATGTTACATTTTATACTATTTACACACACAGTTCTATTTTTAAAAAATCTGAATTCTGAAATATATGGTAGACTTGAAATAAAGGACTATGCACCTGTATTCTATTTGCAGCAAGTCAAACTTCCTTTCCTTTTACAATATTGATATGTTTCCTTGTAAATAGTTTTATGTTAAAAATGAATGACTTAGCCGGGTGTGGTGGCGCACGCTTGTAATCCCAGTACTTGGGAGGCTGAGACAGGAGGATTGCAGGTTCAAAGCCACCCTTGGCCACTAAGTGAGGCTCTCAGCAACCGAGTAAGACCCTGTTTCCAAATAAGAAATAAAATCAGACTGGGGATGTAGCTTGGAGGTAGAATGCCCCTGGGTTCAATCCCCAGTACCAAAAAATTTTAAAAAAAGAATGACTTAAAATACTAACAAATGTTCAGGTAAATAAAATGTGACAAACATTATGACAAAAGTACGTGTTAAGAAACAGTTATGGCCTAATTTATAAAGATAGCATATGAATAACTTAAATGTAGGAAAATGGTTTCTAATATTCAATCATGTGCCCTATGGTTAGAACTGAAATGAACAGCAGTGAGGTTGAGTATCTACTGAATATGCTCACTTTATGCACCGTACATGATCCCTGCCCTGAAGGTTCAGATCACTTTACCAGGACCTCAAATATCCCAAGTGATGAAGAGCTAAGTGGTGACACCTAGCTCAATACACCACTGAACAATGCTCTTTAATAAAAATTTAAGCCGGGCATGGTGGCACACGTTTGTAATTCCAGTACTTGGGAGGCTGAGACAGGAAGATTGCAGGTTCGCAGCCAGCCTCAGCTACTTAGTGAGGCACTCGGCAACTTAGTGAGACCGTGTTCCAAAATAAAGAATAAAAAATAGGGCTGGAGGTGTAGCTCGGAGGTAGAATGCCCCTGGGTTCAATCCCCAGTACAGCAATAAATAAATAAATAAATAAAATAAAATCCCAAGGCCTTACACTTTGGCCCCACTAGAAGAAACACTTTTAGTCCCACTCATTTTCAGATAAGAGATACTTGGCTTTTATTTGCATTTTACAGAAAAGCTAAGTAAATTACTCTACCAGGTCACTCAGAAAGTAGTGAGCTGGGCATCCACCTGGCATCCTCCTTGTCTGTATGCAAGACTGCTTGCTTACAATGCTGACAGTAATAGTGTGTGTGTGTGTGTGTGTGTGTGTGTGTGTGTGCGCGCGTGCGTGTGTGTGTGTGTATGATTCTGGGGACATTTTACTTTTTACTTTTTACAGCCCTATTTTACTTTTATTTTGAAACAGGGTCTCTCACTAGGTTGATAAGAGTCTCACTACTTGCTAGGCTGTCTTTGAACCTGAGATCCTCCTGTCTCAGCCTACCACTACTGGGATTACAGGCGTGCGTAACCACGCCAGGCTAGCAATATTTTTAGAACAATCATTCAGTCTGAAAGCTCTCTTCCCCTACATAAGAATTCTGCCATACAACATGGTAATGATGACAACAAACTAGTAAGAGCTAACATTTACTGAACATTTAATATGGATCAGGCACCCTGAATGCTTGACAGAGATGATCCTATTCATTCTCTACAACCGTGAGGTACAAACTATTACCATCACACTTTCCAGATACAGAAATTGACGTTTAGCAATTACCATATCTTTTGGTTCTATAATAAATCTTCTTTTTACATTTTATAATTTCTAAATTGGAAGTATATCTCCCAATTAATGGCATCTTAGATTCAAAGAAATATGGCAAATGTCTTTTCTAAGACGGCACAAGTAGGAAGTAGTAGGAGCAGGCATTTAGACACAAGTCAGTCTGACTCTAGACCTCACACTTCAGCACTTCTGTCATCCTGCCATTCCATCTTAGAAAAAGAGGTTAACAGGTCGGAGGTGTGACCAGTGGCAGAGCACCTGCCTACCATGTGCAGGACACTGGGTTCAATCCCAAAGTTACAAAGGAGGTTAAAAAAATGCATACTCTGCCAATCCCTCAAGGAGTAACCTGATAAGGCGGACTGCAAAGCACTTGGGCTGGGCGTGGTGGTGCACGCTTGTAATCCCAGTACTTGGGAGGCTGAGACCGGAGGATCGCAGGTTCGTGGCCAGCCTCAGCTACTTAGTGAGGCCCTCCACAACTTAGTGAGACCCTGTTTCAAAATAAAGAATAAAAAATAGGGCTGGGGGTGTAGCCCAGAGGTAGAATACGGCTGGGTTCAATCCCCAGTACTGCAAAAAAAAAAAAGCACTTGGGGTCCAGAAACCTGGTTGCAAATTCTGACTCAACCATTTACTGGGTATGATCTTGAATAAATCCTATCAATAGGTACAGTCTTTCTGAGAGCAACTCAAACACACAGAGTAAGTCTTGTTCTAAAATAAGCCTTGTTTGTAACTCATAGGGTTGTAAAAATTTATTATAAAGCAATTCTTTTGGAGTACTACACAAATGTTAGGTCAAGCAGCATAAAACACCAGGAAAACAAAGAATAGACTCTGACTTGTAGAATATTGACCAAGAGTCTCTGAGGCTCCAACCCAAAGCTCTGGCCCTCAAGAATATTCCTTTTCTCCTCCTTTCTTCCTTCTGACCTCTATACCCTCAAGAAAGTCATTAATGACCGCATTACCCTCTTTCTATCCCCACTTGCAAGACTATCTTATATTGGCCTGTTATGTTCTCTGGTCATTCTGCATTCTATACAATGTGTCCTTATTACAATTGTAGTTAGTTCTTGATATGACTGTTTTACAGTCTGTAAACTCCTAGAGGGCAGGAACCTTATCTCTTTTTCCATTCTGTACCTTATCCCATACTAACCGCTTGATAATTAAATATTTATTGGATGAATGAATTTGTGAACAGCATAAAAGTAAACATCGATATTCCAAGTAGAACAAAATTTGACCTTCAGATGATGAGACTAAAACTATGCCAGGACTATCTCTTACATTAACATGACACTGCCTTTTCAAAGGAAACATGGCTTTCTGGAAAATTTAAAACATACTCTAAAGATGAAAACGTTCTGGAGATGAATGGTGGGGATGGTTGCACAATGTGAATATGCTTAATGCCACAGAACTGTCCACTAAAAAATGGTTAAAATGGAGCCAGGCATGGTGGTGCACAACTGTAATCCCAGTACTTGGGAGGCTGAGACAGGAGGATCAGAAGTTCAAGGTCAGCTTCAGCAACTTAGCGAGACCCTGTTCCAAAATAAAAAATAAAATAAGGCTGGGGGTGTAGCTCAGAGGTAGAATGCCCCTGGGTTCAATCCCCAGTACCACAATAAATAAAGTAAGTAAGTAAGTAAGTTGGGCTAGGGGTATAGCTCAGAGGTAGAATGCCTCTGAGTTCAATCCCTGTACCACAAAAAAAAAAAAAAGGTTAAAATGGTATATGTCGCCAGGTGTGGTGGCACACGCTTGTAATCCCAGTACTTGGGAGGCTGAGACCGGAAGATCTGCATTTGCAGCCAGCTTCAGCTACTTTTTTTTTTGCGGTACCGGGGATTGAACCCAGGGGCGTTTTACCTCCAAGCTACACCCCCGGCCCTATTTTTTATTCTTTACTTTGAAACCGGGTCTCATGAAGTTGCAGAGAGCCTCACTAAGCAGTTGAGGCTGGCCGCGAACCCGATCCTCCGGTCTCTGCCTCCCCCAAGTACTGGGATTACAAGCGTGCGCCACCACGCCCAGCTCCAGCCTCAGCTACTTAGTGAGGCCCTCCGCAACTTAGTGAGACCCTGTTTCAAAGTAAAGAATAAAAAATAGGGCTGGGGATGTAGCTCGGAGGTAGAATGCCCCCGGGTTCAATCCCCAATACCGCCAAAAATAAAAAGGTATATGTCATGTATATTTTACCACAATTACAATTTTTTTATTAGAAATACTGTAGCATTTTGGTCCCAAACCTTTCATATTTAAGGACAATTTAAAAAATTATGAATGTCCACTGGGTAATAGTTATTCTCCATCCTGATGAAGGAACTAAGTACCATGAATTCATTAATGCTTTTAAATGAATTTGTTTTTGTTTGTTTTTTTCAGTACCGGGGATTGAACCCAAGGGCATTCTACCTCTGGGCTAAACCCCCAGCCCTAATTTTTATTCTTTATTTTTGAAACAGGGTCTCACTAAGTTGCAGAGGGCCTCACTACATAGCTGAGGCTGACCGTGAACCTGCGATCCTCCTGTCTTAGCCTCGAATTTGTATTTTAATTTATCAAAACGGCATGTAAAAACCTCTCAGAAATAGCTGCAAACCTGTTAGGACACACATTAATTATTCAGGTGACAGTAACCTGTGCGGAGTCAAAGCCCCTTGTAATGAGCTTGATATCCCAGGGCGGCCTGGCCTGGCCTGGCCTGGCTGCTGGTAGGAACCACTGATCTAGATAGCCATCACTCCTCCCCTTGCCCTCTGAATGGTTTGAAGAGAGAAAGGCTCCCCTTTCCTTTCACATTTTGCCTTTAATGATTCACAGTAAAATGACTGATGATATTGACACTGAGAAGTAAAACAAAAGAACAGAACGGCTCCATACGATCGTTCCTTAGTAACACCTGAAGCTGATATTGTACAACTTAAATTACAGCGATACTTAGAATTTACTCTCTTCACTAAGAGTAAGTATCCCTTTAGATCAAAGAACATAAAATCAAAAACATGTAACACTGCATTCCTGGCTCTCAAAATAAAAGGGTGGTCTGGGATCATTATAATTAATCTACTACATCAGAACTGTCACTAAATTTAGGACCCAGAACAGAGGCTTTTGTTCACTTAACCAGCAGTGAAGCATCCAGCAGCCACCCAACAAGCACTCACCAGGTACCCTATCAGGTACTAGGAATCCAGAAATGAGACAAGGTCTCTGCCCCTACTCCAACTAATAAAGGAGACAATAGTCAGTAAATGCTGGGTGTGGTGGCACATGCTTATAATCCCAGTACTCAGGAGGCTGAGACAGGAGGATCACAGGTTTGCAGCCAGCATCAGGAACTTAGAGAGAACCTCTGCAACTTAGTGAGACCCTGTTTGAAAATAAAAAATAAATAATTAAATAAACTAGGGCTGGGGGTGTAGCTCAGAGGTAGAATGCCCCTGGGTTCAATCCCCAATACTACAAACACACACACAAAAAAAGTCAGTAATGTTTAGGTGTGGGTTATAGAGCAGAGCCAGACAAATAGAGAAAAATACATTCTAGACAAAGAAGGAAAGAAAAGACAACATGTACAGAGTTAGAGTTAGGTTAAAAAAATAAAGATACATTTTAGGGAAAAAACTAAATAGTCCACAGTGGTTTTACAGCGGACTCATGGTAAGAACAGTAGAGTGGCTAGAGTCAGAGCATGAAGGATCTCAAGAGTTCACGGGGCAAGAAGCAACAGTAAAAGTTTACGACAAAGAAGCCAAGAGCCTACAGTAAAGCTGAGGCGGGAGGGATGGGCACAACAATGAGAGGTGGTGGCTACAGCTGGACTTTTGCCATATGGGTGAAGCTAAAAAATATGAAGACAAGCCGGACGTGGTGGCGCATGCTTGTAATCCCAGTATTTGGGAGGCTGAGACAGGAGGATTGCTGGTTCTTGGGTAGCCTCAGCAACTTAGCGAGGCCCTCCACAACTTAGTGAGACCCTGTTTCAAAATAAAGAATAAAAAATAGGGCTGGGGGTGTAGCTCGGAGGTAAAAGCCCCTGGGTTCAATCCCCAGTAGAGCAAAAAAAAATAAATAAATAAAATAATAAAAAAAGATGACAAAGGAGTTGAGGAATTAGCAATAAAATGGCTAAAATGACAGACTAAAGTGTCTAATCTGGAAGGTCTAATATTTCAGAAAAGAAATACTAGCCAGAGGGAAATGAAAGACAAAGAGCATGAAGAAAGCGTGCGTGCTTATAATCCCAGTACTTGGGAGGCTGAGACAGAGGTTCGAGGTCAGCCTTAGTAAGACCCTGTTTCAAAATAAAAGGGGCAGAGGGTATAGCTGAGAGGTAGAATGTCCCTGGGTTCAATCTCTAGTACAAAAAAAGAACATGGGTAAGAAACTAGAAAAATTGGCCAGATCTGACAAATTGTATAGTGGAAGAAAGGGCATTTAAGAACATTATTCTGAGAAAAATTCCATGGGCTTCACCAGAGTGCTGAAAAGATCTTTGGCACAAAAACATTTAAGGATTCTTGCTTAGAGGATAGAATCTTAAGAGTTTTAAGTTTTGGAGGTAGAATATTTAAGAGATAACAAGGCTCAGGTGATAGTTGTGGGTTTAGAGAAAATATAAATGGTTAGTAAAGAGGAGAAAGTCAAAGACCTGTACAGCCAGGGAATTGGATAATTATCTGTGTGGACACTGAATTGCTCTGGTATGTGTGTGGAGGGGAGCTATGAAGCAGTTTGCAAAATCTGGTGACAGCAGAGTATGACAAAAGGATGAACTGTGTGTAAGCCAGGTGTGGTGGCATATGCCTATAATCCCTGTACTTGGGAGGCTAAGACAGGAAGATCGCAAGTTCACAGCCAGCCTCAGCAACTTCGAGCAAGGCCCTCCACAACTTGGTGAGACCCTGTTTCAAAATAAAAAATAAATAAACTAGGACTGGGGGTGTAGCTCAGAGGTAGAATGCGTCTGGGTTCAATCCCTAGCAACACACACACACACACACACACACACACACACACACACACACGGCTGACGGTGATGTGGCATGAGGGAAAACAGACATCACAAGCCTCACACAAGGAGGGGCTTTAATACTCAGAAGTACCAGCTTACTGGTCCTGTTTTTTTGTTTCTTTGACCTCTTTAAACACCCCAAAATAGGCCTCTTTGCCTCATTCTACTCTGTCCCTCAAAAGTATTTTCTATCCCAATGCCTCTGTTTCAAAGTAAATAAAGCCTGACTTTTTGACAAATCTGTAATTGTTACCTTTCTACCCAAAGGTATGAATGACTACCATCAAATAAACAGACTGCTTTCTTTGTAATCAACTATGAAGAATTAGGAATTCTTATGGTGGGGGAAATTAGAACAAAATAATTTTGGCACAGAATACTTCTAGGGTAGTGTGATCTTTGTGAAACCAATTCAACGAGTTTCAATCAGCATTTATAATGAAATAGAATGGAAAAATTAACGCACACAATAAAGGTAAGTTACACACACACACACACACACACACACACACACACACACACGAACATAAATGTACTGCAGATGACGGTCCAAAAAGTTTCAAGGGTAGAATTGTTCTCTTTCAAAAAGAATCTGAGCAGGCATGGTAGCCCACGCCTACAATCCCAGTACTTGAGTGGCTGAGACAGGATTGCAGGTTTGAGGCCAGCCTCAGCAATTTAGTGAGGACCTCTGCAACTTAGTGAGACTCTGTTTCAAAAAATAAAATAAAATAGGGCTGGGACTGTGGTTCAGAGGTAGAATGCCCCTGGGTTCAATTCCGAGTACCATACACACACACAGAAAGAATCCTATGGAGGGTCGGGGTGGGGAGGGGAATAGGACAAGATGGTAGACAAGTTCAGGGAGAATAAAGAATATGGATCTGTAGATTTTTCTGGGCTCTACTACACTGCTAACACACCACAATCAGACTGTGTTGGAGTCCTAGCTCTTCCATCTATGAGACTTGTGTGAGACCTAAGGGAAGTCACTACACTAATGAGCCTCCTTCATCTGTAAAACAAAGCTACCATACCTCCATTTTCCCTCATCACAGATACTAATAAAGATCACACCATGAGGGCTGAAGACATGCTCAAGTCATGGTGGCCCTATTAAATGGTTAGACAAGCCAAACATTAGAAGAAAAATACTGGAAACTATCTGTTTAGAGAAAAATAGCTAGGAAAGAATACAAATAAAAAACTATCCATGTGAACATACACATCTCAAAAACATGCCTGAGAAAGTGGGTATGAAGAATATTCAAACCAAACAAAAAAAAATAACTGGTTTTCATGAGTAAGACTGTGTGTATGTGTGTTACTGGGAATTAAAACCAGGGCATTCTACCTCTGAGCTACGCCCCCAGCCCTATTTTATTTTATTTTTTGTAATACTGGGCATTGAACCCAGGGGCATTCTACCTCTAAGCTACACCTCCCAGCCCTATTTTATTTTTTATTTTAAAACAAGGCCTCGCTAAGTTGCTGAGTCTCACCGCAAAACTGTGATCTTCCTGTCTCAGCCTCCAAAGTACTGGGATCACAGGTGTGTACCACCACACCTAGCTGATGAATAAGACCTTCAAAGAGGTAAAATGAGCCAAGTTTTGAAGAAAAGAACTGTGAAGCATGCTTTCTCTTAATATCTTTTTTTGTGGTATCGGGGATTGAACCCAGAGGCATTCTACCTCCACGCTACACCCCCGGCCCTATTTTTTTTTTTACTTTATTTTGAAACCGGGTCTCACAAAGTTGCGGAGGGCCTCACTAAGTAGAGAGAGAGAGAGAGGGACAGAGAGACAGAGAGACAGAGAGAGAGCTGAGGCTGGCCGCGAACCCGGATCCTCCGGTCTCCACCTCCCAAAGTACTGGGATTACAAGCGTACTCTTAATATCTTAAATGGCTTCCCAAGACCAATGCGCCAATTGTTATCCTTCAGGCTTAGTTCAATATCACTTCTTACAAAAAGCCTACTGCTCCCCAACAGCTATTTCTAAATGCTTCAAGTAGTCCGTGTTTACACAGATACACTAATATAATTAACATTATAAGGTAATATAAAATATATCACCCAAAACAAAGTTAGGAAAGAAAACTGTTATGGTTTGGATATACACTGTCCTCTGGAAGAGCTCATGCATAAATACAAAAAATGGGTTTATTGGGTGGTAAGGTAGGCAGAAGGATGTGACTGGAGGAGGTGGGTCACTGGGGGTTGTCGCCCTGGGGACTATACATATCTCCATGGACCCCTCCTCTTTTTCTCCTTCTGGACTCTATGATGTGAGAACAGAAACCTTCCGCTCTTGCTCTCTGCTTTCTACCACCATACACTGACCTCCACAGATATAATCTGAATGAAACCTCTGAAATCTTCAGAACTGTGAGCAAATAAATCTTCCTTCCTCTAAATTGTGATTGTCAAGCACTTTGAGTCACAGCAGTGAGAATGCAGGCTGAGACAGAAACCTACTGGAAAGCAGGAAGCACAGGCTTTATATTTTTTTGCCTTTGTAACTCCAGGACAAAAACGATTATCCAGGACAAAAAATGGTTATCAACTGGCCTCACCTCTGGCTGAGCCTCTGGCCACTACGGAAGTTATGTGATTCGGTCATTTAATTACAAGCCGCTTTCAGTAGTTACAAACTGTGTAAGGATCTAAACTTATATTACCGAACAATATCCTAAATTATATGTTTAATACCAAAGGCATATATTATATGTTTAGTATACTTTCTTTTTCTGTTTCTATAAAATGTTTTTTTGTTTTGTTTTGTTTTTGCAGTACTGGGAATTGAACCCAGGGGCATTCTACCTCTGAGCTACACCCCCAGCCCTTTTTTTTTGCAGTACCAGGGATTGAACCCAGGGGCATTCTACCTCCAATCTACACCCCCAGCTCTATTTTTTTAATTCTTTATTTTGAAACAGGGTCTCACTAAGTTGCAGAGGTACTCACTAAGTAGCTGAGGCTGTCTTTGAACCTGTGATCCTCCTGTCTCAGCCTCCCAAGTACTGGGATTACAAGCATGTGCTACCGCGCCCGGCTCCTTTTTATGTTTTTGTTTGGAAACAGGGTCTTGCTAGGTTGCTGAGAGTCTCACTATATTTCTGAGGCTGGTCTCAAACCTGTGCTCCTCCTGCCTCAGCCTCCCAAATACTGGGATTACAGTCATGTGCCACCATGCCCTGCTTCATAAAATTTTTATAAGCAATTAAGCTTTCTCTTCCTGTTTTCTCTCTTTTAGATTATAATTTCCTAAGGGTGAGAACAGTATCATTATCTTAGTTTCCACCATGTTTGGTTACTCAATAAATGTGATTCATAAGAAATAAACAAAAAACTGGGAGCTGGGGAGATAACCTCTACACATACCCAAAGCACAGATTGCTTACCTCTTGCAGTGTCAAAAAAGTATTAAGAATAGCTGGTAGTGTAGTCTGGACAACTCCAAATCTATCTTCTGTAAATGATGCTGCTACTAAGTGGGACAGACCTCAAGGGGAAGAGTAAACAGTTAAAAATTAATCAGAATTATTTAAATCTAGCTGGGTGTGGTGGCGCACACTTGTAATCCCAGTACCTGGGAGGCTGAGACAGTAGGATCACAGGTTCAAGACCAGCCTCAGCTACTAGGTGAGGCCCTCCACAACTTAGTGAAACCCTGTTTCAAAATAAAAAATAAAAAATAGGGCTGGAGGTGTAGCTCAGAGGTAGAGTGCCCCTGGGTTCAATCCCCAGTACCACGAAAAAAGTGAATCTATCTACAATACAAATATTTGAGAAAAGATTAATATCCCGAATATAAAAAGAACAATAAATGAAGGGGGAATACAATACAAAAATGGGCATAAGATGGGGATCAGCACTGAAAAGGTGCTCAACTGCCTCAGTCATGAATAAAACGACAAAATCTGTTTTAATTCTATTAAGAAAAATTTTTTTAATAATATAGGTTGTAGCTGGGCAACATGGCACATGCCTATAATTACAGCTACTTGGGAGGCTGAAGCAGGAGGATTGCAAATTCAAGACCAGCCTGGCCAACTTAGCAAGACCCTGTCTCAAAATAAAATAAAAAGGCTAACGGCTCGGCGTGGTGGCACACGCCTGTAATCCCACCGCTTTCAAAAAGGGCTAAGGATATAGTTCAGAGGTAGAATGCTTTTGGGTTCAATTCCCAATATCAAAATTAAATTAAATTAAAATATTGAGTTGTGGTAAATGCTAGAAAGAAAAATGACAAAGTGACAGTTGTGAGGTGGACACTTTCCATAGGACAGTCAGGAAAGGCCTTTCTCAGAATCACTTATGCATAACAAAGGTAGTATCTATAAGATGAAAAGAAACAGGTTTTCTGTATGTGTGGTTCTGGGAGTTGATCCTGGGGCCTCATGTGTGGTAGTCAAGCACTCTACCACTGAGCTACATCCCCAGCCATGACATGCTATTTCATCATTTAACTTCATTTCAAGATGGGACATCGCTAGGCTGCCCAGGCTGGCCTTGAATAGCTGGGATTACAGACGTGTACCACTGCAATCTGCAAGAAACAAGTCTTAACAACGAAGTTTTCATATTTAACATAAGTTAATATAAGTTAAAAACGATCTATTAGTTGCATTTTTTTTTTTTTTGCGGTACCGGGGATTGAACCCAGGGGCACTCTACCTCCATGCTACACCCCCGGCCCTATTTTTTTATACTTTATTTTGAAACCGGGTCTCACCAAGTTGCAGAGGGCCTCACTAAGTAGAGAAAGAGAAAAAGAGAGAGAGAGAGAGAGAGAGCTGAGGCTGGCTGTGAACCCGGATCCTCCGGTCTCCACCTCCCAAAGTACTGGGATTACAAGCGTGCGCCACCACACCCGGCCTAGTTGCATTTTTTTGAAGTATACAAAGATAATAGATGAATCCCAGGATCAATTTCTCTGCTATATACAAGAAAAATTTTGTCCAAATCAAAATACACCTAGAGCTGAGATGTAGCTCAATTGGTAGAGCTCATCTAGCATGTGCAAGGGTCTGGGTTTAATCCCCACCACTGCAAAAACAAATACCCAAATATCTAAGAAAAGTGATCTATATAAAACAAAGATATAAAAATGTATCTGAAAATTCAAATATTGATGTCAAAGTCCAAAAAGTGACTTTTCACAAATTATAGTTCAATATTTAACTGATAATTAAAATCACAATTATAGTTCACAGAGATTGTTTACCTTCTAATGCCCAAATATGCATTTGGGTATCTGCAAAAACAGACTGAATGGAGGCCTCTGGGTGCTAAAAATTAAACAAAACACTGAAGTTAGTTCACCTGGGCAAAAACTCTACTATGTCATTTTACCAACTATATAGACTGTAACAACAAAAGAGCCACAGTTGCCTTCTAAGAATTAAAATATGAAATAAAGTTATATGCAGTATGATTTAACTACAACAAAGCATTCTTTTATCAACTTATTGTATGACCCTTACCAAATTTCTAAATCACTATGTGCCTCAGTTTCTCAATTATAAGAGTTATGTGTGAGGACTGTGGATGCAACTCAGTAGTAGAGCATTTACCTAACATGTGCAAGGCCCTGGGTTCGATCCCCAACAACACATACACAGAATAAATAAATGAATAAGCCAGGCATGGTGGTGCATGCTTGTAATCCCAGTGGGAGGCGGAGACCGGAGGATCCGGGTTCGCGGCCAGCCTTAGCTCGCGCGTGCACGCGTGCGCATGCGCTCTCTCTCTCTCTCTCCCTGTCTCTCTCTCTCTCTTTCTCCCTGTCTCTCTCTCTCTTTCTCTACCTAGCGAGGCCCTCCACAACTTCGTGAGACCCGGTTTCAAAATAAAGTATAAAAAAAATAAGGCCGGGGGCGTAGCGCGGAGGTAGAACGCCCCTGCGTTCAATCCCTGGTACCGTAAAAAATTAAAAAAAATAAAAAATAAATAAATAAATGAATAAATAAACTTACTATTAAAAGAAAAGTTACGTGTGCTCATCTCACCTCAGAAGACTAGAACAGAGATCATGTAAGAGAAAAAGCTCTTTTTTTTTTTGGCGGTACCAGGGATTGAACCCAGGGGCATTCCATCTCCGTGCTACACCCCCAGCCCTATTTTTTATTCTTTATTTTGAAACAGGATCTCACTAAATTGTGGAGGGCCTCACTAAGTAGCTGAGGCTGGCCGCAAACCTGGATCCTCCGGTCTCAACCTCCCAAGTACTGGGATTACAAGCGTGAGCCACCACGCCCAGCGAAAAAGCTCTTTTTTTTTTTTGCGTGGTACCAGGGATTGAACCCAGGGGCATTCTACTTCTGAGCTACACCCCCGGCCCTATTTTTTGTCCTTTATTTTGAAACTGGGTCTCACGAAGTTGTGGAAGCCTCACTCATTAGCTGAGGCTGGCCGCGAACCTGGATCCTCCGGTCTCAGCCTCCCAAGTACTGGGATTACAAGCGTGCGCCACCATGCCCGGCTCTCTTTTTAAAATTTAAAAACCTAGGCCAGGCATGGTGGCACAGGCTTGTAATCCCAGTACTTGGGAGGCTGAGACAGGAGGATTGCAGGTTCTTGGGTAGCCTCGGCAACTTAGCGAGGCCCTCCACAACTTAGTGAGACCCTGTTTCCAAATAAGAGATAAAATCAGGCTGGGGGTGTAGCTCAGAGGTAGAATGCCCCTGGTTCAATCCCCAGTCTCTCTCTCTCTCTCTCTCTCTCTCTCTCTCTCTCTCACACACACACACACACACACACACACACACACACAAATAAAAAACCTAGCTAGGCATGGTGGCGCATGCTTGTAATCCCAGTACTTGAGAGGTTGAAACAGATGGATCACAGATTCAAGGCCAGCTTCAGTAATTTAGTGAGACCCTGTTTCAAAATAAAAAATAAAATACGGTGGTGGTATAGCTCAGAGGTAGAATGCCCCTGGTTCAATCCCCAGTGACACACACACACACACACACACACACCAAAAACCTAGCTGGGGCCAGGCGTGGTGGCGCACACTTGTAATCCCAGTACTTTGGGAGGCGGAGACCGGAGGATCCAGGTTCGCGGCCAGCCTCAGCTCGCTTGCTCTCTCTCTCTCTCTCTTTCTACTTAGTGAGGCTCTCCGCAACTTCGTGAGACCCGGTTTCAAAGTAAAGTATAAAAAATAGGGCCGGGGTGGAAAAAAAAAACCCTAGCTGGGCATGGTGGCACACGCTTGTAATCCCAGTACTTGGGAGGCTGAGATCGGAGGATCCGGGTTCGCGGCTAGCCTCAGCTACTTAGTGAGGCCCTCGGCAACTTAGTGAGACCCTGTTTCAAAATAAACAATAAAAAATAGGGCTGGGGGTGTAGCTCAGAGGTAGAATGCCCCTGGGTTCAATCCCTAGTACTGCAAAAAAATAAAAATTAAAATTAAAAAACCTACCTAAATATATGCTATTTTTATTAAACTGTCTACTCTCAACCCCACTCCTAAGAAAACCTGCCCTATCTTCTTTACTCTGCCAGGGTCAGATGGTGTGGAGCAACAACTGGCCTGCTTAAATGAATGCTGGCTTTGGTTATGCACGCAATGAGTCCACTAAGTGCAACACAGTAAGCTATTAAACTACATTTCTCAACATCACACTGCAGTGTCTATAACTCCTTATCATACAACAGATCCACTGGCAAACTCAGAATCAAAAGTAGCCATTCACTCCCAAGGGAAAGGAGCTCTTGGTCTGCCCTGCCACTTACTGGCTATGTGCTGTGGACTAGCTATTTGACCCCTCTGGGCTTCGGGTTTCTTTATCTGTAAAATGAGGACAAAAAGACCTACCTCACAGCAATGCTGCTAGAATTAAATGAGGGCACTTAAGTTAAAGAGCATAACACACACTAAGACACACAAAGAAAATTTCTTCCTCTCCTGAAACCAAGCACCTAAATAAAACTTCAGACACCCCTCATCCTCTTGGTGAAAGACAAGACATCTTCCTCTGTGGCAAAGCCCAAGGTAAATTATTTCTTTGACAAAGGTAAATGCTAGTTGGGTGGATCTTCCCTTCCACCGAAGTGGAAAAACAGACTCAACAACTTGTACTGACTCTTATGTGTGTCTACATTCTATCAGGTTGCTTGGATCTCGTTCTTCACCAGAGTACGAATCCCAAAGAATAAAAATGAACAATGCATGTCAACGCAACTTTCACTTGAATGCATTAACTGAGTGAGTATAATATTAGCCTATTTACTAATACTGCAATGTCTGCAGAAAGAGAGAGGTTAGTTCTAAAAATCTAAAAACAAAAATTCTTTCCAACATAGGAGCAAAGGTTTTGGTCATCAAAGGATTAATTAATACATATTAGTTATAGGCAAGAGAAAACAAGAATAAATCTTTAGCTTCTACAACTGAGATTAACTCTACCGAGGAAGCTAGAAAAATTACCTGATAGGCAAGTCGGAAGGTCCTTTTGTTTGTGGCCTGAAACCTTTTTTTTTCACTGTACTGGGGATTGAACCCAGATTCACAAATACTAGGAAAGCACTCTACCACTGAACGACACCCCTAGCCCTTTAAATACAACTTGTGTGTGTGTGTGTGTGTAGTACCAGGAATTGAACCCAGGGGCAATCTACCTCTGAGTTATACCCCAGCCCTATTTATTCTTTATTTTGAGGTCTTACTAAGTTGCTGAGGGCCTTGCTAAGTTGCTGAGCCTGGCCTTGAATCTGTGATCCTCATATCTCAGCCTCCCAAGGACTGGGATTACAGGTGTGAGCCACTATGCCCCGCTTAAAATACATTTTTATCCATCACAAATTAACACCTGTCATCTAACTCAGTAATCTCTCTTTTGAACAGCAAGTTGGACAAAAAGATGTTAACAGGAAAATTAGCCATGAAGCAGCAGAAGGCCAAGGATCACAGACTTTATGCAGATCCAAGCAGCAGGAAAAGATCAATGTTACATATCCGCATAAAGCTGCCAGCCGCCAAGAGTCTCAGGAAGCCACTGAGGTGAGATGTGTTTTAGAGTGACTATAATTTAAATAAAGGATGAGAGAACCACTATGCAAGGCTGCATGGCTTGCTAGAATTAGGCTATAAAGTATTTACAAATCAGATATATCTTTTTTCTCTATGTGTGTGCGTGTGTGTGATACTAGGGATTGAAACCAGGGGCATTCTACCTCCAAGCTACTCCCCCAGCCCGTTTTATTTTTAATTTTGAAATAGGGTCTCATTAAGTTGCTGAGGCTGTCCTCAAACCTGCGATTCTCCTGTCTCAGCCTCCAAAGTACTGGGATTACAGACATGCTCCCCTGCACCTGGCTTACAATCAGATCTGTGACTTCACTACATATTTCATTCCTTCTCCCTCAGTTCTCAAGGCTATAACTTCATATTCTTACCTTACTGAAAAAGTACATTATCAGCACCCGTTTTGACAAGAAATTCTTAACCTGCGTTGGAAAAAAAGAAGAATTAACACATTTACATTTTCAATTCTATTCAAATATATTACGCATTTCCAGGTTTTGCCTGGCATTAACTTAAATGAAAATATGGAAATGCCTCATATCTTACAGAGAAAGAATATTATAATAAACTGTGTAAGTAAATATCTTTGTACTATAAATTGGATACCAAGATGGACCATCCAACCTAATATACTGTGTTCCCATGTATGTGTTTTTTTTTTTTTTTTTTGTGGTACCGGGGATTGAAGCCAGGGGCATTCTACCTCCACGCTACGCCCCCGGCCCTATTTTTTATACTTTATTTTGAAACCAGGTCTCACGAAGTTGCAGAGGGCCTCACTAGGTAGAGAGAGAGAGAGAAACAGGGAGAGAGAGAGCTGAGGCTGGCTGCGAACCCGGATCCTCCGGTCTCCCCCTCCCAAAGTACTGGGATTACAAGCGTGCGCCACCACGCCCGGCTTCCCATGTATGTATATTTAACATCCAATTAAAAGCCTATCATAGTAGAAGGTTCAGTGGTTCTAGAGAATTTTTCATTTTTTGTGTGTGTGTGGTATTGGGGATTGAACCCAAGGGTATTCTGCCTCCGAGTTATACCCCCAGCCCTATTTTATTTTGAAACAGGGTCTCACTAAGTTGCAGAGGGCCTCCCTAAATTGCTGAGGCTGGCCGCAAACCAGCAATCTTCCTGTCTCAGACTCCCAAGTACTAGGTCTGGTAATGTACTGTAAGACCATATTCTTTCTCAATTCTCTACAACTGTCCTGCCCTGTAACCCCTTAGTGCAACAACAACAACAACAAAAAGAGCATGTGTCCACTAGGTGTGTGGGGGGGGGGGACTTAAGACAGGAAGTGATTTTCTATGAGGCAACATTTATAGGAAATAGTTTCCTTAGTATCAGGTTGAAAGCTAACCCAACTGACTTCAAAGTGAGCTCACTCCTAACATACGCTCACCTAAAAGCTATGTCTAGTGAGAGGAATGTAGCAGGCAGCACACTTGCTGCACAAAAAGTGACATGGTAGTACTTATGGCACAGAGAGCCATGTGAGATCCTCAAGTTTATAAAAGAACCAAATGACTTTGGTTATTTTCTATCTACGAATCAGTCACTCCATCAACAAACATGTTATCATTTCTCCCATCTTAAAATATAGAACCCTTCCTTGACCTGCAAACTACCCCCCAATTGCCCCATTTCTCTGCTTCACTTACAACAATACTTCTTGAGAAATCTGGCTTTGTTGGGAATCTCCAATTCCTCTCCCAATCTCTCCTGAACCCATGCCAATCTGTCTTTCTTAGCTTTCATCTGCCCTATTCTACTCAATAGCTCTTGTCAAGAATGCAGAGACCTCTACCTTTTTTATTTTGGAGGAGTACTGGGGATTGAACCCAGGGGCATTCTACCTCCGAGCTACACCACCAGCCCTATTTTTATTCTTTATTTTTGAAACAGGGTCTCACTAAGTTGTGGAGGGCCTCACTAAGTAGCTGAAGCTGGCCACCAACCTGCAATCCTCCTGTCTCAGCCTCCCAAGTACAGCATGCACCATCCCACCCAGCTGAGACCTCCACATTTCTAACTCCACCTAGCAGCTCCCTTCTTGTCCTCAAAACACTTTCTTTCATCATTTTTCTGCTCACCTCAGTAGCCACTCCTCCGTGCCTTCTGCTGTTCCTCCCCATTCCTGTTTCCACTCCTGCCTGGGACTGAGAGTCTAGACCTCAAAAGTATAGTCTCAACCCAGCTATTAGGACAGCACTTTCAAAATGTAACTTAAGGCATATCATTCTTTTGGGCAAAGCCATACAGTAGCTTTCCATCTCACTCAGATAAAAGGCCAATCTGGTTTTTGTTTATGTGTGTGTGTCTGGGGATTGAACCCAGGGGCATTCTACCTCTGAGCTATACCCCCAGCCCTATTTAATTTTTTATTGTGAAACAGGGTCTTAGTAAGTTGCTGAAGCTAGCCTCCAACCTATGATCCTCCTGTCTCAGCCTCCCAAGTACTGGGATTACAGGCATGCACAACTGTGCTTGGCCAAGAAAGCCAATCTTTACAGCAGGTAATGGCCCAATAAGCTCCAGGTAGCGACTACCTCTCTGACCTCATCCCCCACCTCCCTCTCTCCCTCAGTCACTGTGGTCCAGCCACACGCGTATGCTTCACACGAGTCAAGCATACCACTGCTCAGGGTCTGCATTTTGCTGCTCCCTGCCCTCCCATCAGGCCCCTGATCTAGTGTCACTTTTCCCTGATTATACCACATTAAATAATACTTACTTCCATAGCTACTGATACCCTTACCTGCTCTATTTTTCTACATAAGGCTTAAAACATACCAAATTTCTTTGCTTTTTAATTTATTCCCTTTTACACATATTTTTCCTATCTTGAACATGAATATATCAGGATGCATCTTATAGTTAATAGAATGTCATAGTTTAAGACAACTTCTTTCTTAATAGTACCTAAAAAGTCTTACATTAATCTAATTAATTGCATTCTACGTTTCAATGGAATATGATATAATAAGTATGCTTGTTTGTCTATTTCCCTAACTAGGATGCAAACATAATATGGGCTAGGACTTTATTTTGTTTGCTGTTTTCCCCAGTGACTAAAATGGCATCCTGCATATACAAAGAACTCAAGAATTTCTTTTTCTTTTTTTTTTTTTTGGTATTTGGAATTGAACCCAGGGGCTTCTACCACCAAGCTATACCCCTGACCTCCTTTCTTTTGTGGTACTGGGAATTAAACTCAGGGGCATTCTACCTCTGAGCTATATTCCCAGCCCCCCCCCTTTTTTTTTGGTACTAGGGATTGAACCCAGGGGCATTCTACTTCCAAGCTACACCCCCAGCCCTATTTTATTTTTATTTGGAAGCAGAGTATCGCTAGGTTGATTGCTTGCTGAGGCTGTCCTCAAACCTGAGATCCTCCTGTCTCAGTCTCCCAAGTACTGGAATTACAAGCATTGCCACCATGCCCAGCTAATTTTTTGCTTTGAAACAGAATCTCACTAGATGCTGAGAGTCTTGCTAAGTAGCTGGGGCTGGCCTCAAACCATCTCAGCCTATCAAGTACTAGGATTACAGGTGTGCATCACTTTGCCCAGCTCCCAGCCATTTTTATTTTTTATTTTGAAACAGGGTCTCACTAAGTTTCTGAGACTGGCCTTGAATCTGCGATCCTCTTGTCTCAGCTTCCATTGTGCCTGGCTTCAAGAATGTTTTAAGTGAACATATTCACAGATGAAAGGCATTGTATTAGGTTAAACTACATAAAATTGCAATTTTTGTAACTCAAAACCAGTCAAATATTGGCAGTTTTATATGGGCCAATTTGATACATGAAGCATCAACAAAACACAAAACCCTATTTATTCCTGATGACTTGCTCATGTGAGATCCTTCATTCTCTCAATGTTACATATAAATATAAATCCTATAACCATATCATCCTACCTGTTCACGTTTATTCTGAATCCACGAATAAATCACACTGGGCTGTCTCACTGTCTTATCCTCAGCACTAATAGAGGTACATGGAGAAGGGTTATAAAATTCAGACATTTGTTGATCTATTGGGGAAAAAAAACGATAAAGTGAGAATTTAGGCTGTTTGATCCTCTGCAACTATGAGATTTCAAATTTTATAAATAAATAGTCCTCACCAGAAGCAGAAGTCCACAATCTTGGCCCTCTTCGTATTAGCTGAGTACCTTGTGGTGACCCATAGCAAGTGTTTACATCAAAAATTCCAACCATTCGATTCACCACACTAGAGCCAAGTGGAGTTCCAAAGGGACTTGAAGCTTCAGGTGTAGATAATTTTGAAGACAACAGTGATGTTTTAACTAATGGTGGCACTGAAGGCCGAGGCATCTGGCTAGATTTTGGTGTCTGAAGAGTAGTTTCTTCTGTAAAAAAACATATCCACTGCTGAAAAGGCAACTTGATCCAAGCAGGCCAGCATGGAGGTCCCCAAATTTTATACATCTCAATGTTTTAACACATTTACTCCAGGCTCAGTAGATTGTTTCCATTAAGGTTTACATTCCCAAGATCCAGACTTTACTTCGCCAAATCACTGACCACTGAAGAAGATATCTTTTTCTGTCAGATGAGTGTAGCCACTTTTGTTTTGTTCCCCTCCATGAATATGTTTATCTTCAAGGTTGTTTCTCTAGGTTATTTTGAATGAATTCATCAATTCACATTTTATTTTTAAATCGCAACAAACTTCACTGCATTAGAATTTATCCACTTTTACTGCATGTTTCTACTGTAACAATTATTTGACTAAACATACCAAATCTATACTGTGAAAATGTACATGAAAAATGTGAAAACATTTTCCCATTTTCCTCAAATCTTTCAAGCTAAATTCACACCAAAGACTAATTTGCCCAGTATACCTATTAATCTAAGCCTATAAATTTGATCTGTAAACAGCTTCTTTAAAAATCACCTCATAACTCTGCCAATTTAGTTAGAGAGTCTGTTACAAAAACAAAGGAACTTTTCTTGACACTCTAGCACCAGGCACAAAAAAAATAAATTACACTAGGAATCTATCTCTTTTTTTGGTACTGGGGATTGAACCCAAGGGCATTCTACCTCCAAGATACACCTGTAGCTCCATATCCTTATGGAATAAAATCCAAACTTTTTTTTTTTGGTAGAATACAAAGCCTCCTTTCATTATCAAACAACATCTTACCCACTCAGACTCCTTTGGACACATTTCGTTTTAGCAGTTTTACTGTCTTGTCATTATTTGTGTGCCTTCCCCTAAAATGTTCAGTTCCAAAAGTATTTTTTCATCTGCAACTCCCTGGCTACTTAGTGAGGCCCTCCGCAACTTAGTGAGACCCTGTTTCAAAGTAAAGAATAAAAAATAGGGCCAGGGGTGTAGCGCGGAGGTAGAACGCCCCTGGGTTCAATCCCCAGTACTGCAAAAAAAAAAAAAAACAGAAAAGAAAAGAAAAAATAGGGCTGGGGCACACACACACACACACAAAGGAAATAGGGCTTGGGGGGTAGCTCAGAGGTAGAATGACTTTGGGTTCAAACTCTAGTACCCCCGCCATAAAAACCAACAACAAAAACAAATGAATTTGCTTTGGTTCATACAGTGATTTTAAACATCAAGTTTAGCTGCCTCCCCCCAAAAATTAGTTGCTAACATTTTTGTTTTGTTTGTGGTACTGGGGATGGAACCCAGGGGCATTCTACCTCCAAGCTACACACCCAGCCCTATTTGATTCTTTTATTTTGAAATAGGGTCTAAGTTGCAAAGGGCCTCACTAAGTAGCTGAGGCTGGCCACGAACCTGTGATCCTCCTGTCTCAGCCTCCCAAGTACTGGGATTATAAGTGTGCACACCACGCCCAGCTGGTTGCCAACATTTAAAAGGTGGAAAATTTCAACTAAAATTTCCTTAGATTTCAGACTTTTTTTGCGGTACTGGGGATTGAACCCAGGGACATTCTATCTCTGAGCTAAACCCCCAGCCCTATTTTTTATTCTCTATTTTGAAACAGGGTCTCACTAAGTTGCGGAGCGCCTCACTAAGTAGCTGAGGTTGGCCACTAACCCGGATCCTACTGTCTCAGCCTCCTAAGTACTGGGATTACAAACGTGCACCACCACGCCTGGCTAGATTTCAGGCATTTCTTAAAAACAAAGAAAGACTAGGAGTTCAGATACTGGGTCCATATCCCAAATGGGAACAAGAGAGTACAGCCAACACAGCTTCCCAATCAGGCGAAGCCTGCGCCGTTTAGGGTACCACCATCCCTCCCCCTCTTCAGTCTTGCCCGTTTTCATTAAATGCCCAGCTCAAAACACATCTGAACATAAGTCCTTTTATCAGTCTTACATTCCTGAGAATCTGCTGCTGAAAGGATTTGGTGACATAGCCTAGGTTCCTCCACCTGTACTTCTTAACTTTAATCTTTCATGTGGAAAGCGTACTAACATTATATCAGGCAATGAGTGTGATGCCCCTCTCTCAAATCATTCAGTCATTTCAGTTGCTCTTCTCTAGACCAGCAACTTTTTGTATCTGGGAAAGTGTAGCCAAAATAGCCCCAGTATTATCTGTAAAGATTTGCCTGGCTTTGTACTAAAGTCTTTCATCTGGTCACCATCATTTTGTCAGTTGTCTTTTAAATACCACTGCCACACTGGACTTAATGTAAAAATTTTTATTAACTGGCAAGTGAAAAATTGTATATATTTTTGGTGTGCAATGACTTGATGTTTTGGACTTAATTTTTTCAATCTATAATGATACCCAGATCTTTTTCTTCGCTCAATAAAATATCCCATATCTTGGCTTAAATTTCCCTAGAAATACACACTTCAAACACATGTAAGTATTCTTAGATTAACTACTGTCATCTTTCTTAGGAAATAATATGTAAATGCTTTTCCCTCTTGTAATGATACTAGGAGTTACCTGGAGAAAATTTCTTAGGTTCCACTGGGTATGATGAAGACACCCTCCCATTTGTAGCAGCAGCTTCTTGATAGAGAACCAGTTTCTGAGTCATATCATTTAAAAGATTCAAACACTCCCTTGAAATGGCTGTCCAATTGTGGGGGTGTCCACCTAGGAAGGCCAAACAACAGCTTTTAAAATGTAATTTTTTTTTTTGCGGTACTAGGGATCGAACCCAGGGGCATTCTACCTCTGAGCTACACCCCCAGCCCTATTTTTTATTCTTTACTTTGAAACAGGGTCTCACTAAATTGCGAAGGGCCTCACTAAATGGCTGAAGCTGACCATGAACCTGTGATCCTCCTGTCTCGGCCTCCCAAGTACTGGGATTACAAGCATGCACCACCACGCCCGGCTAAAATGTAAATAATTTTATATTCTCCTCTCAAAGTGGGTATGGAGGTCAATAAGAAATACTACTATACACATTGCAACAGGACCATTTTTCTTAGTTAAGCTACTATGTATACTTGTGCCATCTGTACTGCAATTCAATAATTATTTGGGTGAGTCAATTTCCCCAAAAGCCTACAAGAAAAAACTTGCTGTTTCACCATTAAAAAGCTCTTGAACTGGTTGCTAGAATAAAGTCAAACACTAGGCCATGATTTGAGAGAAAAAGACCAGGGTTACTTCACTAACAATACTGAGCAGACTGCTAAGACTGTGAACAATGAAAGTGAGGATGTCCAATGAGACACCCCATGGTCTGCAGTGACCCGGGCACTGTTGTGTCTGATCCACCATGCTTCCTTACGTCCTCATTTACAGTAGTCCCTCTTTATCTGCAGTTCTGCTTTCTGCAGTTTTAGTTCCCATAGTTAACCATAGTCCAAAAATATCAAATGGAAATTTTCAGAAATAAATAATGCAAATAAGGTTTAACTGAGGGCTGTTAAAAGTAGAATGATGAAGTCTGGTGCCTTCCTGTGTCTACCAACACACTGGGTTCATGCTATATATACTATCTGCCTGTTAAATCACTTAGTAACTGTCTCAGTTATCAAATAAACTGTCATGGTATCACAGTGCCTGTATTCAAATATCCCTTATTTTACTTAGTAATTACCTCATGGTATAAACGTAATGATACTGGGAATTTTATTACAGTATATTGATAATTGTTCTATTTCCTTCTCTTACAATGCCTAATTTATCAAATTTATCATAGGTAGTTGTGTATTGGAAAAAGCATAGTATATATAGGGTACTATCCATGGTTTCAAGCATCCATTGGAGGTCTTGGAATATATGCTGCAGGTAAGAGGGAGACGACTGGGTATAATAACCAATATTTGCTAGTACATCTCTAAGAATGATTCAATAGCTGATAATGATCATACTTTAAACTTGGAGAGTTTACATTTCTGCTGTCATATTATTTAACTTAAACGAGTGACCTACACACTCCTTCAAAAATTCTCTTACTTCTCATTGTCTTCTGATTATCTCTTATCTCCTATAATTTTCTTGTAAAAATCAAGCATGTCTCATTAAATTGAGAATAGAAGTCTACTGAAAACTGGTTTCCCCATTCTGTGTGCCAATCATTCCCTCTTCAGTTAGATACCTCCTTAAACATCTCTCCCTTTTACAACTCAAGAGGAATACCACTTAACCCATAAAAAAAAAAGCTCTTATCAGTAGGCCTTAGAGCATTTTTGTACTGCTATAGCTCAGGACCATTAGAAACTAGTATTTCAGTTAAATTTTAATAATATGCCCTAGAATGCAGGTTCTCTAGGAGAACATGCATTACCCGGTTTACAGTTTACTTGAATCTCTGGAAAAATAATGTACAAGAGGGAGGCGGAGTCCGGAGGATCCAGGTTCGCGGCCAGCCTCAGCTCGCTCTCTCTCTCTCTCTCTCTCTCTCTTCCCTTAGCGAGGCCCTCCGCAACTTCGTGAGACCCGGTTTCAAAATAAAAGTATAAAAAATAGGGCCGGGGGTGTAGCGTGGAGGTAGAACGCCCCTGCGTTCAATCGCCGGTACCAAAAAAAAAAAAAAAAAAAAAAATGTACAAGAATTTCTAGGTTTACCCAACTCAGATAGAAAAGTATTGTTACAAGTAATTTTCCACAGTATCAGCTCTGGATTTCCTACACAACTAAAAGGAGAGTGTGGCTGCAATCGATTATATTTTTATGTGACTGGTTTTCATTACCCTATCACATTAACTGTAGAAGAGGTTTTTTTTGTTGTTGTTTTAACAATCTGGGAATTGGCTAAGTTTGACAAAATAGTGAAGAGCTCATTAGAAAGAAGCTAAAAAGATACCCAGGTTCTCCATTCCCCACTGGTGGCTGGGACTGGACTGTTTCCCCTCTAGGAACAAGGCAGGGCACTAGCAAAGTCAGTCTTGAACAACTTGTCAAGTATCAGTGAAGAAGTATGTGTCAGGAATGCCAAAAACACCCCTGAACCACCATCAAATCTTATTCCCCCTACTTTTTTTTCAGGACTGGGGATTAAACTCAGGGCTTTGCACATGATAGGCAAGCCTTGAGATACATCCCCTCCTTTTCATTTAGAGACAGGATCTTGCTAAGTTGCCCAGGCTAGCCTTGAACTTCCTATCCTCCTGCCTTATCTCCCAAGCAGCGAGGATTATAGGCCTACTTTAAAAAAAAGGGGGCGGTTGGGGAGGAAGACAGCGGAGTATAGCAGGAGAAGAAAGCCCTGTACTTGGAGTCAAATGATAGAATTCTTTTTTGGGTTTGTTTTTTTTTTTTTTGTAGTACTGGGGATTGAACCCAGGGCATTCTAGCTCTGAGATATACCCCCAGCCTTATGTAATTATTTTATTATTTTGAAACAGGGTCTTACTAAATTGCTGAGGGCCTCAACCCTGCCATAGTCTTGTCTCAGTCTCCAAGTCCTGGGATTATAGTCATGTGCCACCATGCCTGGTCAAATGACAGAATTCTTATTCCAGTTCTAACATTAACTTTATTTGAGCCCCTTACTCTTTCTAATCCCACATAGGGATTAGACCACTAACTTTTAAGACATTTTGTAGCATTAAAAAGTAAGTATTTGCCGGGCGTGGTGGCGCACACTTGTAATCCCAGTACTTTGGGAGGCAGAGACCGGAGGATCCGGGT
>PVJS01015056.1:27193-39538 GCA_004027185.1 Glis glis | reverse complement strand
TTAAAGTCCTCCTCTGCTGAGGTCACCTTTTGATGGGCATTAACATGGGACACGAATATCTTCACATTTTGTCCCCATTCGGAGAGATCTATCCACATACCTCTTCCCCAAATGTCCTTGTCGCCAATCTTCCAATCATGTTCTTTCCAAGTCCCAGACCATCCAGCCAAACCACTGGCCACAGCCCATGAATCAGTATACAAACGTACATTTGGCCATTTTTCCCTCCAAGCAAAGTGCACAACCAAGTGCACTGCATGAAGTTCTGCCCACTGGGAATATTTCCCTTCACCACTGTCCTTCAGGGATGTGAAGGACAGTGCATCCCCAGAGAGAGGATGCAGGGCTGCTGCTGTTCATATTTGTGTAGTGCCTGCATATTGTGCAGCACCATCTGTAAACCAAGCCCGAGCTTTCTCATCCTCTGTTAACTGATCATATGGTACACCCCATGAGGCCATAGGTTCACACTGGGGGACAGAGGCACTATAACAGAAGTAGGACCCACGGGCATCTGGGCCACCTCCTCATGTAATTTTCTCATACCTTCAGGACCTGCTCGGGCCCTATCATGTATGTACCATTTTTACTTGACAATGGACTGCTGCTGTGCACATTCAACTTTGTGGCTTGATGGATCAGAGAGAACCCAGCTCATAATGGGCAGCTCAGGTCGCATGGTAACCTGGTGGCTCTGGTTAAGCATTCAGTTTCCACTAAGGCCCAGTAGCAAGCCAAGAGCTGCTTCTCAAAGGGAGAGTAATTGTCCGCGGATGACAGCAGGGCCTTGCTCCAAAATCCCAAGGGCCTCTTCTGCGACTCATGCATGGGGGCTTGCTAGAGGCTCCAGACAGCGTCTCTACCTGCCACTGAGACCTCTAGTACCATAGGGTCCGCTGGATCATAGGGCCCAAGTGGCAGAGCCGCCTGCACAGCAGCTTGGACTTGCTGCAAAGCCTGCTCCTGTTCTGGGCCCTAACAAAAACTAGCAGCCTTTCGAGTCACTCGGTAGATAGGCCGGAGTAACACACCCAAGTGAGGAATGTGTTGCCTCCAAAAGCCAAACAGGCCCACCAGACGTTGTGCCTCCTTCTTAGTCGTAGGAGGGGCCAGATGTAACAGTTTATTCTTTACTTTAGATGGAATATCTCGGCATGTCCCACACCATTGTACTCCTAGAAATTTCACTGAGGTAGAAGGCCTCTGGATTTTAGCTGGGTTTATTTCCCATCCCCTGGCACATAAATGCTTCACCAGTAAGTCCAGAGCGGTGGCTACCTCTTGCTTGCTCAGCCCAATCAACATAATGTCATCAGTGTAATGGACCAGAGTAATACCACGCGGAAGAGAAAGTCTATCAATATCCCTGCGCACTAAAGTATGACACAGGGCTGGGGAATTGATATACCCCTGGGGTAGAGTAGTGAAGGTAGACTGCTGGCCCTGCCAGCTGAAGGCAAATTGCTTCTGGTGATCCTTATGAACCGGTACAGAGAAAAAAGCATTGGCCAAATCAATGGCTGCATACCAGGTACCAGGAGACAGGTTAATCTGCTCTAACAAGGAAACCACATCCGGTACAGCGGCCGCAATTGGAGTCACTACTTGGTTAAGTTTATGATAATTAACAGTCATTCTCCAAGTTCCATCTGTCTTCTGCACAGGCCAAATAGGAGAGTTAAATGGGGATGTGGTGGGAACCACCACCCCTGCATCTTTCAAGTCTTTGATGGTGGCACTAATCTCTGCAATCCCTCCAGGTATGCGATATTGTTTTTGATTCACTATTTTCCCAGGGAGAGGTAGCTCTAATGGCTTCCATTTAGCCCTGACTCCACAGACCAGAGAACCAATGTGGGGGTTCCGCCAAGTACTGAGTATGTCCATACCAATAATACATTCAGGGACTGGAGAGATAACCACAGGATGAGTACGGGGACCCACTGTGAGTCGGACCTTGGCTAGAACACCCTGGATCACCTGACCTCCATAAGCACCCACTCTGACTGGAGGACCACAATGACGTTTAAGATATCCTGGGATCAACGTCAACTCAGACCCAGTGTCTAGCAGTCCCCTAAAAATCTGGTCATTTCCTCTTCCCCAATGTATAGTCACCCTAGCGAAAGGCCGTAGGTCCCTTGGGGGAAGGACGGAGGAAAGATTAACAGTAGAACTTTTCGGTTCTATACCAGAGCCCTTCCTCAAGGGGACCTGGCCTCCCCGTCAGTCAAGGGGTTCTGAGTCAGTAAACTGACTCAAGTCTGGGAAGTGGTTGAGAGGCCGTGATTCTCCACTTTTACGATTGATGTCAGACTCTGCTATATCAATTCTGGAATTTTTCTGTTTATATAAATCCAATAGAAATTTGGTGGGTTTCCTGTCTATTTGACTTCTGGGGACACCATGACTAATCAGCCAACACCATAAATCTGCATGAGTCAAGCCCTTCTGCTCATCGTTCCTCCTCTGCTGTCCATTATAATAGGTACGACTACCTTGCCTTTCACAGTTGAGAGCCGACACCTGACCCTTGTTACGGGAACCGAGAATACCCATAACACCTAAATCCAATAATTGGTCAATTGCGTCTCCCACCGTAAGTTCTGGCATACAGAGGATAGCAACAGCAGAGCCCTTCAAGGATTATGGTGCCCCCGTCACAAATTTATTTCTTAAAGTATGGGAGAAGGGAACGTCCTCAGGACATGTCCATTGTGGAGGAGAAGGTCCCAAATGGCAAATCCACTCCAGCATTCCAAGCTCCCTCAGCCTTTGAATCCCCTCATACACAGAAAACCAAGGGAGGTCAGGCATTTCCAAATCACCTACAGTAAGCCATCTTTTGGTCCATACCTCAGCCAACCAACCAAATAAACTATTAGTACCCTTTTTAACATAGCTGCTGCATTAAATTTAGAATCTCTGCACAACGGGCCCATATCAACAAATTCAGCCTGATCTAATCGTATATTATTCCCACCATTATCCCACACCCTTAAAATCCCTTCCCATACATATTCCCCAGACCTCTGTTTGTATGAATTAGAAAACTCAATAAGTTCTTTTTGGGTATAGCGTTCGTCCTCATGGGTCACAACCTGCACCTCACCTCTAGGGGTCCGCTTAGACTTGCTCCTAGTTATAGGTCTAGAGGAAAAAGTGGGTGGGGTGGGTGGGTCCTGAAGAGTATCAGCATTACCTTGCTCTGTGGCCCTAAGCAATGCTGGAGTATTTCTCCCAGGGGAAGGTGGAGAAGTCAATTCTGTAGAGGGTGGGGAGTCCTCATCTACTGGCAGGACAAACCCCTCAGAATGCTCAGATTCAATGTCCCCAGCCTCTTCAGGGTCCTCCCAGATATTCCCGTTCCATTTTTCAGGATCCCATGGTTTTCCTATCAGAGCCCTTACCTTAACTGCAGACACCTGTCTAGGCTGAGAATGAACCTTACGTTGCAAATCAGCCAATCTCAGGATGAGGGCCTGTGTTTGATCTTCAGCAATCTCTGTTCTACGACTATAAGAGACAAGACTCTCCCTCAACACGCACCGGCTAACTGTTAGGTCTGATATATGGTCCTGGAGCTTATCATTTTCCCACGCTAATTTCTCAAGTGATGCCAGGAGTAACCAGCCAAGATCAGTATATTCCTTAATATTTGTAAAATGGTCAAAAATATGAAATATAGAATCACCAAACTCTTTGCTCCTCACAAGAGGAGAGTTAGGGTAGTCGAAAGGGTCCACCCTTCGTATAGCTTTAAACAGTTCACACCACAGAGAATCAGTACCTCCCCTACTAATTGAAGGACGGCCTTCACTCACTTTATGCTTAATCAAATTGGAGAGCCAGTTCCAGAAGCCAGAAAACCAACCAAAAGAAAACATTCTTGTGAATTCTGTTACTCTGTACTCCACTCCAGTACCAATATTTGTATTGGTCAGATCAACAGAATTCAAAGAATGAGTATATGAAAAAGGATTTATTAGATCAGCTCACAATGTAGTCCTGAGTTTCGACTGCACGTGAAGAATCAGAGGAATCAGTAGCTGGTCAGGCGGTCTAAGAGCTGGAGCCTTAGGATTGAAGCAACCACCAATTCAGTCCGGTCCAAGATGTGAAGATCAGGAAGCTCTTCGGAGAAACGATGGTGAAGTTTCAGTTCAAAGGCTGGAGGCCGACGATCTCAGACGAGAGCAGATCAAGAAGCTCTTCAAGGAAACGGCAAAGTTGGAGGTCAATGATCTCAGATGAGAGCAGACGTGTTTTCTTCAGGAAGAGTCGCAGCTCCCTCTACGCGGCTTTCTCCTTCTTTTATCTAAGTCCTGCACCTATCAGAACCCTGCTACCCACATTTAGGGCAGGACTTCTGGTTCAATCTGTTGTTACACAACCAAAGTCACATGATCTTAGGTGGGTCAAGTTGACAAACCAGACCAACTATCACAACATCATTAAGGCAATATGGAATAAACCCAAAGCCAACATCATATTGAATGGGAAAAAACTTCAGGAATTCCCTTTAAAATCAAGAACAAGACAAGGATGCCCACTATCACCACTCCTTTTCAGTATCTCGAGACTCTTGCTAGAGTAATAAGGCAAGAGAAGGATATCAAAGGAATACAAATAGGAAGAGAAGAACTAAAATGATCTCAACCAATGTATAAAATAATTATTTTTAAATTATGGCTTATTTCATCCTTATATCTTTAAAATATATTTTTCTGTATTTATCACATATATGAGTAGAATTGTATGTACATAAAATTTATAAATGAGTATGCACATGTTAGCAGGGAATCCAAAGGAGAAGTAAGCCTCGTGGGAACATTTAAGAAGCATGCAGGCTGTCCCAAGTGAATGTGACTGAATTCACAGAGAATTTATGAGTGTGTTTCTTGCAATTCACCCTCTAGGGCTAGTTCAAGTTTGAGCTTAATAACATTGGAACTTAATAGTCCTGAAAAATATAGCATTTGGACATATTCTATTTTGTGTTTTATAGAAAAGTTGTTGAGATGCTGACCTACAACTATTTACACTAAACCCAAGAAGACTTTAAATTGCAGAGGAAATAGTGGAAACTTTCTCTGTCTACCGAATGGTGAGGGGCATGCAGAATGTGGAATTCAGACTATGCCTCTTTTTTTCCAATCCATATTATTTTTTAAGAACAGTCAAAGCTTTAAATGAGTCAAAGAACAATAGACACACAGGAAGGGTTTATACAGCCATCCCAAATCAGTCAAATTAGTAAATTTATTGTAGTTTTTACTGTAAGTGAGGAAATATTTTGATTTACTATTAAGAGGGAAAAATTAGAATACAAAACTGTATAATAATTATGATTTCAAGTATCTGTCTTAAATACATTCTGATACCTATCTTTCTATCTTTGTTTTTAAACAAACAGTAGTTGCTTTTGTAATATAGATTATTCCTTGTCATTTTATGTTTTTAAAATTTATAGACATCACAAAAAATTTATGTGATCATATGTTTTCTTAAATATCTGTAACAGTCCACAGATAAACATATCAGGGGAACTTTATGTATAATTTCATATTTTTCACTTTCTATATAATTAATTAAACATTATATTCTATATAATTTTAAATTTATCTTTTTGAGATTTAAGACATGAGAATCTTTCTTTTGCTAATCTGTCTACCTGATCTTTAGTTTCAAATGAAGAAATTCGTGTCATAGGACAATGACATTATGAGGATATTTCGTATAAAATACTCTCTGCATCTCTGTAGGTAAAGTTGTTTTTAGTGTCATATTTTTCTCATTACAAAATATTTTTCATATAATATTGGAGGGAATTGACCTGTACATTCTTTTCTGTTCTCCTTTACTGCTTTAAAAATAGTCATATAGCTGGGCGTGGTGGCGCAAGCTTGTAATCCCAGTACTTTGGGAGGCGGAGACCAGAGGATCTGGGTTCGCAGCCAGCCTCAGCTCTCTCTCTCTTTCTCTCTCTCTCTCTCTCTTTCTCTCTCTTTCTCTCTCTCTCTACATAGTGAGGCCCTCTGCAACTTCATGAGACCTGGTTTCAAAATAAAGTATAAAAAATAGGGCCGGGGGTGTAGGACGGAGGTAGAACGCCCCTGGGTTCAATTCCTGGTACGGCAAAAAAAAGTCATATTAGGAATTTATGATTTTTTGTAATAGTTTTATTGAGGTATAAATGACACACAATAAACTACACATACCTAAGGTGTATGGTAAATTTTGATGAATGATACATCACAATCAAGTGAACATGATCTCCATCCCCAAAACGTTCCTCATGCCCCTTGGTAATCTCTATCTCCCATGTGGTACAAACTCCCTCTCACATCTACCATGTCTGTAGGCAATTACTGATCTGCAATTTGTCACTATAAGTTAGTTTACATATTTTTATAATTGTGAATACATGAAATTATACAGTAAGTGCCATTTTGAGTCTGGTTTCCTCTCACAATTACTTTGAAATTCATCTGTACTTGTTGTATGGATTAACAATTCATGTCTTCTTACTGCTGAGCAGTTTTCCATTGCAAAATATAAGGCAATTTATTCATTTACTTATTAATGGACTTGCGGGATGCTTCCAGTTTGGGGCCATTACACATATATCTGTTAGGCACACATTTCTACAAGGCTTTGTGATAGGTGCATATTTAAATTTTAAAGAAGCTTCCAGACTGTTTACAGAATGCTCCTACCATTTTACATTCCGATTAGTGGTGGATGGAAGCTCCAGTTCCGCTGCATCCTTACCAGCACTTCATGTGGTTATTTAAACATCTGAAAGCCTTTTAATAAGTATGTAGAGTATATTGTTATGATTTAATTTGAATTTTCCTAATGACTAATGCTTATTTCATATCTTTTTTTATCATTCATATATATAAGTACATGTGTTGTTGAAGTATCTGCTCAACTCTTTTGCCCCACTACTCTTGAAATTGTGTTGTTTGGTTTCTTATTGTTGAATTTTGAGTGCTCTTTATATATTCTGAATTCAAGTTCCTTATAGGCCTTTTTCGGGGGGAAGTATGGAGGTCAAATCCAGGTGCATTCTACTTCTGAGCTACACCCCCAACCCCTTATATTTTATATATATATATTGATTTATTATTATTTTGAAAGGTTCTCACTAAATTGCTGAGTCTTGAACCTGTGATTTTCCTATCTCAGCCTTCCAAGTATTGGGATTGCAGGTGTGTACTACCACTCCTAGCTTATCAATTATAGGCTTTTCAAATGTTTTCCACCAGTCTGTTGCTTGTCTTTTCATTATCTCAAGAATGTCTTTCAAGAAGTTCTAAATTTTGAGCTGGGCATGGTGGTACACACCTATAATATCAGTACTTGGGAGGCTGAGACAGGAGGATCTTAGGTTTGAGGCCAGAATGCAGTAACTTAATGAGACACTGTTTCAAAATATAAAAGAAAAAGGAGGGCTAGGGTGGGGGTTTAGCTCAATAGTAGAATGATCCTGGGTTCAATCCCCAGTACTTTCTCTCTCTTTCTCTCTCTCTCTCTGAATATGAATTAAATATCTAAAAACTTCAGCCTGGCGTAGTGGTGCATGCTTGTAATCCCAGTATTTGGGAGGCCAAGACAGGAGGATTGCAAGTTCGAGGACAGCCTCAGCAAGTAGTGAGACTCTCATCAACCTAGCGAGTCCCTGTTTCCAAGTAAAAAATAAAGTAGGGCTGGGGTATAGTTGGAGGTTGAATGCCCCTGGGTTCAATCTCCAGTACCTAAATAAATAAATAAATAAATAAATAAATAAATAAATAAATTTCAACTTCTAATTATCTTTTGCTGGTAGATAGAAATAGAATTGCTTTTTTTATAGGCTGATCTTGTATCTTGCGACCTTTCTAAATTCACTTATTTGTTCTAGTCACTGTATTGTATAGTGACTATAACCCATGGAGTTTTCTACGTAGACCATTATGTCATCTCTGAATACAGACAGTTTTACCTCTTCCTTTCCAACCTGAATGCCCTTTATTTATTTTCCTTATTCCTTTGGCCAGAATCTCCAGTTCAATGCTGAAGCATCTGCATCCTTGTTTTATTCCTGTTCTTGGGGTCAGGGAATTCCTTTACTGTGATGTTTGATGGTAGCTGTAAGTTTCATGTAGATGCCTTTATTGGCTTAAAGAAATTTCCCTCTTTTTGTAGTTTGCTGTGATTTTAATCAGGAAATGATGTTAGATTTTGTAAAATGTATTTTCTGTAGCTACTGAGATCATATAGTTCAAGTGTACTAATATGGCGAATTACACTGACTTTTGACTGTTCAACAGCAGTTTGTTCCTGGGGTGCACTCTACTTGGTCATGATTGTTATCCTTATTGTATAATGCTGGAATCACTTTGCTAACTTTTTTCTTAAAATTTTTATATCCGTGATCATATGAGTTATTGGTCTGTATTATTTTTCTTACAATATGGTTGATCCTCATATCAGGATCATGCTAGTTTAATGGAATGCCATTTTCAAATTTCTGTAAGAGTTTGTGTGAAATCGTTATGATTTTTTTCTTAAATATTTGACAGACTTCACCAGTGAAGTTATCTAGGTTTGGAATTTTTTGTTTGTTTGTTTGTTTTTTGTGGTACCGGGGATTGAACCCAGGGGCGTTCTACCTCCGCGCTACACCCCCGGCCCTATTTTTTATACTTTATTTTGAAACCGGGTCTCACGAAGTTGCGGAGGGCCTCACTATGTAGAGAGAGAGAGAGAGAGAGAAAGAGAGAGAGAGAGAGAGACAGGGAGAGAGAGAGAGAGAGAGCTGAGGCTGGCCGCGAACCCGGATCCTCCGGTCTCCACCTCCCAAAGTACTGGGATTACAAGCGTGCGCCACCACGCCCAGCCTCGGAATTTTGTTTGTGGGAAAACTTTTAACTCCAAATACAATTATTTAATAGATATATTGCTATTCATGTTATCTGTTTCTTTTCTTTATTTTTCTTCTTTTTTATGGTACTGGGGATTGAACCCAAGAACATTCTACCTCTGAGAAACACCCCCAGACCTATTTTATCTTTTATTTTGCAATGGGGTCTCACTAAGTTGCTGAGGGCTTTGTTAAGATGCTGAGGCAGTCCTCAAACCTGTGATCCTCCTGCCTGAGCCTCCCAAATAATGGGATTACAAGTTTGTCCCACCATGCTTGGCTGTTTCTTTTGAGAGTTTGTGCCTTTTGAGGAATTTATCATTTTTTATCTAATGTCACATTTATTGGCATAAAGTTGTGCATAATATTCCCTTATCTGGGGCGTGGTGGTGCACACCTGTAATCCCAGTACTTGGGTGGCTGAGACAGGAGGATCACAGGTTTGCGGCCAGCCTCAGCAATTTAGAAAGACATGTCTTTAAAAAAAAATGGGGCTGGCACTGTAGTTCAGAGGTAGAATGCCCCTGGGTTCAATCCCTAATTAAAAAAAATTCCCTAGTCAGGCGGTGGTAGCGCACGCTTGGGAGAATCGCAGGTTCATGGCCAGCCTCAGTTACTTAGTGAGGCCCTCTGCAATTCAGTCAGAGCCTGTTTCAAAATAAAGAGTAAAAAATAGGGCTGTGGGTGAAGCTCAGAGGTAGAATTCCTCTGGATTCAATCCCCAGTACCACACATACAAAAAAAAAAAAAAAAAAAAAAAAAAAAAAAAAAAAAAAAAAAAAAAAAAGAAAAAAGAAAAGAAAAGAAAAGAAATTCCCTTAACTGGCTGGGGATGTAGCTCAGTGATGGAGTGCATGTAGAACACCTTGGGTTCAATCCTCAGAACTGAAAAAAATCCCTTATCTAAAGAATCTATGGTGATTTGACGTTTCTCATTTTTTGATGTCAGTAATTTGTAAGAAAATCCCTTATCTAAAGAATCTATGGTGATTTGATGTTTCTCATTTTTTGATGTCAGTAATTTGTTCTCTCTCTCTCTCTCTCTCTCTGAAAACTTTAGCTATAGGTTTATCAATATTTTTGGTTTTCTCAAAACCAGATTTTGGTTTTACTGATTTTCCTTTTGCTTTTCTTTTGTTTCATTGACCTCTACTTTCATTTTTATTATTTTCTTCCTTGTGCTAACTTTGGGTTTAATTTGCTATTCTCATTTCTCAAGATGGATGCTCATGTCACTGGTCTGAGACTTCCCTCTCTTTCTCCTCCTTCTTTTTAATATAAATGTTCAGTGCTCTAAATTTTGTCTCAATTGTTGCTTTAAAAGAGAAACATTAGCCGGGCGTGGTGGCGCACGCTTGTAATCCCAGTACTTTGGGAAGCGGAGACTGGAGGATCCGGGTTCACGGCCAGCCTCAGCTCTCTCTCTCTCTCTACTTAGTGAGGCCCTCCGCAACTTCGTGAGATCCGGTTGCAAAATAAAGTATAAAAAATAGGCCCGGGGGTGTAGCGCGGAGGTAGAACGCCCCTGGGTTCAATCCCCGCCCAGTACCACAAAAAAAAAATAAATAAATAAATAAAAGAGAAACATCTCTCAAATTTTAATATGCTGTGTTTTTATTCAGCTGAAACTTTCTGTTTCCATTAATTTCTTCTTTTGAATACTTTTATTGGTTTGTTGTAACTATACATCATACATAGTGAGATTCACAGTGATACAAACATACAGGAACACATCACGTAGTGTATTTCCCTATGCTTCCCACCCCGTTCCCTCTTCCTGCTTCCCCATATGTTGGTGAGATCGGTGGTGATACCTTCATATATGGACATAACAGTATTTGAACTATTTCCTTCCTCAATCCTCCTTCTACCCCTCCCCACCTCCCCACCTCCCACTCCCAATCCCCATCCTATTCTACTGGCCTCTCTCTTCATTTATCTGAAGTCCCTTTTGTTTCCTATCTCCTCTCTAGCTTCTGAATATGAGGGAATATACAACCCTTAGTCAAGGTTTCTGAGTCTGGTTGACCTTACTTATCCTCTATTTACATCCATTTTCCTGCAAATGACATAATTTTGTTCTTCTTTATGGCTGAGTAAAATTCCATTGTGTGTACACAGCACATTTTTGTTATCACCTAGGTTGGTTCCATAATTTGGCTACTGTGAATTGTGCTGCCATAAACATGTATATGCATGTATCACTACAGTATTCTGACTTTAATTCTTTGTAAAAGATTCCAAGGAGTGGTATAACTGGGTCATATGGTGGCTCCATTCCTAGTCTTTGGAAACCTTCATACTGATATCTCTAGTGATTGTACTAATTTATGATTCCACCAACAGTGTATAAGAGTTCCTATTTACCCACATTCTTGCCAGCATTTATTATTGTTTGTATTCTTGATGATTGACATTCTAACTGGTGTTAGAATCTCAGTGTAGTTTTTATTTGCAGTTCCCTGATTGCTAGTTATGTTGAACTTTTTTTCCATATATTTGTTGACCAGTTGTATTTCTTCTTTTGAGAAATGTTTATTCAGTTTAGTTGCCCACTTTTTGATTGGGTTTTTTTTTGGTGCTGAGTTTTTTTAGTTCTTTATATAGTCTAGATATCAGTCCTCTATAAGAGGAGTAGTAAGTGCAAAGTTTCTGGTCTAATTTCTCAGTCTTTGATCCATCTTGAGTTGGATTTTGTGTAGGGTGAGAGATAGGGGTCTAGTTTCATTCTTCTATACATGGATATCTAGTTTCCTTGGCACCATCTGTTAAAAAGACTCTCTTTTCTCCAGCATGTTTTTGGCACCTTTGTAAAAAATCAACTGGCTATAAGTGTGAGGATTTGACTCTGTAACTTCTGGTCCGTTGATCTATGTATCTGTTTTTATGTCAGTACCATGCTGTTTTTTATGTTCATTTATTGGTGCATTGTAATTATACATTTTGATATATGTCAGGGTATGAACATCATACATGCACACATTGCTCATTTAGCCCTCCCTCCAATCCCACCCTATTCCCTCCCCCTTCCCTCTCTTTCATGCTCCGGATAGTGACTGAGTCTTATAGGTTTGTGTATGTACATCATGTGCTATAGTGTGTTTCCCTCCACTCCCCTCCCAACTCCCTCAGTTAGGTCACCTTCTTTGTCCATCTAAAGATTTCTTCTTCTTCCCTTCTAAGTCCCTTCTAAGTCCCATTCTATCTAGCTCTCACAGATTAGGGGGGACATCCAACTTTTTACTCTTAGTGACTTACTAATATCACTTAGCATAATGTTCTCTAGTTCTCTCCATTTCCCTGCAAATGATGTGATTTTGTTCTTCTTTGTGGCTGCGTAAAATTCCATTGTGTACATATCCCATAGTTTTGTGATCCATTCATCTGTTGATGGACACCTTGGCTGGTTCCAAAGTTTGGCAATTGTGAATTGT
>PVJS01015056.1:0-27093 GCA_004027185.1 Glis glis | reverse complement strand
CGTAGTATTGCTGGGTCATATGGTAGGTTCATTCCCATTCTTCTGAGGATCCTCCACACTGTTTTCCAAAGCAGTTGCACTAATTTGCAATTCCACCAACAGTGGTAGTAGAGTTCCTACTTCTCCACATCCTCGCCAGCATTTGTTGTTGTTTGTGTTTGTAATGATTGCCATTCTAATTGGGGTTAGGTGAAATCTCAGGGTAGTTACTATAACTTTATAGTATAATTTGAAATCAAGTATTGTGATGCCTCCAGCATGGTTCTTATTGCTCAGGATTGCTTTGGATATTATGGATCTTTTGTTCTTCCATATAAACTTCAGGACTTTTTTCTATCTCTACAAAAAATAACACTGGAGCCGGGCGTGGTGGCACACGCTTGTAATCCCAGTACTTTGGGAGGCAGAGACCGGAGGGTCTGGGTTCGCAGCCAGCCTCAGCTCTCTCACTCTCTCTCTCCCTGTCTCTCTCTCTCTCTCTCTCCTTAGTGAGGTCCTCCGCAACTTCATGAGACCTGGTTTCAAAATAAAGTATAAAAAATAGGGCCGGGGGTGTAGCGCGGAGGTAGAACGCCTCTGTGTTCAATCCCAGGTACCGCAAAAAAAAAAAAAATAACATTGGTATTTTGATAGGGATTGCATTGAATCTGTAGATAGGTTTTGATAGTTTGGCCATTTTGAGAATATTTATTCTGCCTATCCAATAACATAGGTGGTCTTTCCATTTTTTTAAAGGTCTTATTTAATTTATTTCTTCAGTTCCTATACTTTTCATTGTTCTTTCTTCAGTGTTCTATAATTTTCATTGTAGAGGCCTCTTACCTCCTTGGTTGGACTTTTTCCTAAGTATTTTTCTTTTCTTTTCTTTTTTTTTTTTGCGGTACTGGGGATTGAACGCAGGGGCGTTCTACCTCCGCGCTACACCCCTGGCCCTATTTTTTATGCTTTATTTTGAAACCGGGTCTCATGAAGTTGTGGAGGGCCTCACTAAGGAGAGAGAGAGAGAGAGACAGGGAGAGAGAGAGTGAGAGCTGAGGCTGGCCACGAACCTGGATCCTCCGGTCTCCGCCTCCCAAAATACTGGGATTACAAGCGTGCGCCACCACGCCCGGCCTCTTTTTTTCTTTTTTTTTTTTTGAGACTATTGTGAATTTCTTCTTTAAGCTATGGATTATTTAGAAGGATATTATGTCATTCCAAAATATTTTGGAATTTTTTTCCAGAAATATTTTTGTTGTAGGTTTTATTTTTATTTCATTGTTTAGAGACAATGATGTACATCTGTTTACCTTATTGAGATTTATTTTATGGCACAGAATTATGATCTGTCTGCAAATGTTCTGTAGACACTTGAATGTTTATTTTGCTCTTGTTGGGAGGCGTGTTCTTGGAATGTCAATTAGGTCAAGTTGTTTGTGGCTTTCTAGTCTCCATCTTTTGATAGTCTCTTACTGTTACTAGGTACATAAATATTTAAGATTTTAAAAATATTTTGCTTGGCACATAATGACAACACCTTTGCATGCATCTTAGTAGCAAAATATAGCACAGTTTAATTCAGTTTAGTGTCTGTTATTTTCATAGGCCTCATAATGCGTTTCTCTGTTTTAAAAGAGAATATGGAAATGTGATCATTCCTCTTTCTGCAATTATTTAATTAGAGTCGTGTCTGACTAATGTCAAAATTATTTTCAGTTTCTGGTGGTATGTTTCCATGACTTTTGTATTCCAACTTTCAGTTTGATGCTGAATCATAATGTTGTGTTTTCAAAGATATTTTATATGGCAATTAAACTCTAAACATGTAGTTTCAGTCATATGCAAACCCCATTAAAGATACGACAATGTGGGCTGCTATGGCCAAGTTTGTGCATGTGTAGAAAGTGTCAATTATACCTCAAGTGCTATCTAAATGCCACTGAGTATAAGACATACCTTAATGTTTAAATGTGAACAAAATTCATCTTAAAGTCTAAGGAATATGGTACATGCCAGGTGAAAGTACTGTATTCTACATGGTGATGGATAAAAAGGCCAAAGCTACTGTCCCCACAGACCTTGCACTCTAGTGTGCATGGGCCAATATGAAGCACATGTAAAATCAATGAGATAATTCTCACCCATGGTGTGTACTAGGAAGAAGAGAAAGAGTGCTGCAATTGAAGGTTAACAGGGTGGGATGAAGATGCTCTTAGCTGAGCTGGCAGCAAAGACCTTTCAGAGGATGAGTGGGATAACTGGTGAGAAGTCACTAGGGGATGGCCTCAGGGAAGAGCCTGTGAGGCAGAGAGAGCAATGAGTGGAAAGGCTTGTGGTTAAGCACGATCCTTGGCACTAGAGAAACATACCGAAAACCAGCATGGCTGGAGTGTAGTGGGTAGGCATGGCTGCAGGTGAAGGTCAAGAAGGAGAGTAGGTGGTGGGGGCTGCTTTTTGTTGAGTTTCTCTAAAGTTGAACCAGATGTGTAGTTCTTTGGAAAAATACATTAAACACATTACAACTCAGGGGTGTGTTTCATTTCAAACCGGCTTGGGGACTAAAGGCAGAAGGAAATAAGTAGAACCTCCCAGGGTGCTTAGCATCTGTACAACATGCAATTTAGCACTTGGATGTATGTTTCCATGTGCTACTTGCAAATTGTATCATCTGTTTTAGCCTTGTCACTCTGAGGGGAAAGGACCATGTTATATCGGTTCAATTAATATGATATGGCTTCTCAAAGGATGGTTTATGGTTGGGGGAGGCAGGGGGTAGAAGAGGGTTGATGTGAAATCAGCATGTTTCCTGGCGATTATATTAACCGGTTAGTACTTAGGAGTATAATCGGGACATTTTTTTCAGGAGGGCAATCTGGAAGTGCATATTAACACATCTGAAGATGGTTTTATACTTTTACCTAAGAGACTATGGAAAAAAGAATCATAGCAAAGGTGCTTTCTTAAACCATGTTGTTCATTGAACTGTTTTTTTATAATAGCAAAAGGCCTGTCAACAAGTTAATGTTGGAAAACAGAGTTACCATGAAATATTATATTGCATTAATGTTGTGAAATAGATTTATGCTTTTTGACATGAAAAGATGTCTAAAATATTTTATGTGAAAAATATGTGCAAAGGCAGTGTATAATTCCAGCTTTGGGAAATAACAAGCTTGTGTACCTGAACAGTAAAAGAAAAAAATATCTGGCCATTTACAAAATCCAAAACGTGGCTGGAGTTTAGTGAGTAAGCGTGGTAGCAGGCGATAATAATCAAAACAGATTATTTCTTTGTAGTGGGATTATGGGCATTTCTTTACACATTTTTGTATAGTCTAAGTATTTTACAATGAACATATATTATGTCTATAAAGTGATTGGGGAGAAAAAGTGATTTCTATTTTGAAAAAAAACAACAAGGTTAAGTAAACAGTTGATAAAGAAGCTGACTTGAAGAGTAAAAAGATTTATGAGGCAAAGCAAAGAACACGCTTGGGGCAAGTCCAAAAGAAAGCCGTTCTGGCAGTGTGCCCAACACACAGACGATGACAAAGTGGTGATTATGGACTGAATTGTGTCTCCCACAAAATTCATGTGTTGGCGTCCCAACCCCAGCACCTCAGAATGTAACCCTAAGTTACATTCACTAAGTTAGGATCTACAGATATGGCACATTATTTCAACTATAGGAAATATAATACAATGTGACTCTATTCACATAATGTATACAATATTTACGTCCTTTTGGTTGAATTGAAAAACCCCTTATTTATTTATTTATTTATTTATTTATTTATTTATTTATTTATTTATGCTAGAGATTGAACCTAGGGGAAGTCTGCCTCTTAGCTATACCCCCAGCCCTTTTTATTTTTTATTTTGAAACAGGGGCTTGCTCAGTTGCTGAGGCTGGCTTCGAACTGCGATCCTGTTGTCTCAGCCCCCCCCCCCCCAAGTGCTGGGAATATAGGTGTGCACCACCACACCCAGCCCCTCCTCTTTATTAAAAGGTGAAGATGTTTCATCATATTTTGTTTGCTTGATTTTGAACGCTGAGGGTTATATTCCTGCACAACTCAGTGGAAAGAACAGTTTCACAATTGGAACTAGAGTTCTTGGAGGCTAAACAGATGCAGAACAAGAAAGGAAGTGGTCGTCTGGAATTTGAAGCCCTTGGTTAACTATGTCTCAGCCGGTTTGCTTTGTTCTTCACTGGAGGGAGCACTGTCATCAACTCTTCCAATCAGCCTTTCCAGGAAGGTCTCACTGCTCACATGGAAGCTTAGGTTCTGAGGGATGAGGCAATCTCTTGGAACTCGCAGATCCGGTGTTTCTATGTCTATCTTCTAAGTCAGACTGGTAGTGTGGAAATACACGGCTTCTCACCCCCCTGATGTGCTTGGAGAGAAGAGCCAGGCTCATCCAGGGAATCAACCCTCTCTTTGTGGCCATTGATTTTTATTTATTTTGTGTTCACTCTTTATAAGATATTTGAGATTTGATTATATAGAGGAAAGTCTGAGTTCTTAGCTCCCCCAAAACTTTGAACTTCAGATAATTGAGGCTTGAAATGCTTACTTCCCAGAAATAACTTATTGGAGACTAACTAGAAAAAAATGGGATATTACTCTTGTAATTCAAGAGTGTCTGCTGGGCACAATCACCCACACCTGTACTCCCAGTGTTTGGGAGAACAAGACAGGATGATCACAGGTTTGAGGCCTGCCTCAGCAACTTAGCGAGAACCTGTTTCAAAATAAAAAAAGAAAAAGGGGCTGGAGGGTGTAGCTTGGAGGTAGAATGCCACTGGATTTAATCCCTAGCACCAAAAAAAAGAAAGAGAGGGAGAGAAGGAAGGAAGGAAGGAAGGAAGGAAGGAAGGAAGGAAAGAAGGAAGGAAGAGAAAAGTATGGTAGACCTATAATTCCAGTACTTGGGAGGCTGAGGCAGGAGGATTGCAGGTTTGAGGTTACCCTCAGCAATTTAGCAAGACCCTCAGCAACTTAACAAGAACCTGTTTCAAAATAAAAAGGGCTAGTGGTGTAACTCAGAGACAGAACACCCCTGAGTTCAATCCCCAGTATTCTCTTCTTCCCCCCAAAAAGAGAGCTTCCTTAGTAATACTTAGATTTAATCATCTAGGGAGTGCTTTCTCTGTGCCACCCACCATGAAATACATGGTCTTATTTAATCCTCAGGAATTACTGCGAGACAAACACTATTGCTATGTTCAATTTCTATATTAGGAAAACAATGCCTAGAGAGACTGGGAAAGTGTCCAAACAGGAAGGGACAGAACCGTAGCTGAAGTGCGTCACCATGCTCGCATTGCCCTGGGATCTAAGCTAGAGGGACTGGGATATGGATTGCTTATGCCCTCCTCCAAATTCTCTTGTAAATACTTCACTGGCTGTCAAGGAGCTGGGGGTGAGAGGAGGCCTCACAGGAAGGGATACAGAAAACCTCTTTGTCCCTTCCTGCCAGCCACTTGAGTTCATTATCTCCGTTCTACATGGGGATGCAGTAGAGGATGCCACCACGCACAATACAGACCCACCTCTCCCTTAAGCACCAGGCGTTTCTTCTCCGACAGCTGGGATGCTTGGTTGCTCACAGCTCAGAACTGATTTCCTCTTTGGGAGTTTCCCATGGCCACATGGGTTGTCCTCATTCAATAACTGGCTGATGTAGGGTTCAAAAGGGACAGGGTAGCTTGGAGGAGCCATGCAGAGCTCACATGAGGGTTGGCTGAGGATTCTTTGAGGTTTGTTTTCTCCCTCTGATCAGTCCTGCTTCCCAGACCCCCTTACAGATGTTGTTCTGAGACCGCTTTCCCAGTCACCTCCTGCACTTGAATCTGCCTGATCTAAGTCAGATACCAAATAAAGTTTCATTCATTCATTCATTCATTCATTCATCCATCCTTCCATTCAACAGACAAGTATTAAACACCTGCCATTTGCCAAGCAATAATATGCAAGGTATTGAGACTATAGTGAGATTCTTGTAATTCCTGAAAGCGAGATTCCTGGTGTGTGTGTGTGTGTGTGTGTGTGTGTGTGTGTGTTACTAGGGATTGAACCCAAGAATATTCTACCTCCAAGCTACACCCATAGCCCTATTTTATTTATTTTTTATTTTGAAACAGGGTCTTGCTAAATTGTTAAGGGCCTCGCTAAGTTGCTGAGGCTGGCCTCAAACCTGCAATCCTCCTGTCTCAGCCTCCCAAGTACTGGAATTACAGGTATGCGCCACCACGCCCAGCTAAAGATCCCTGTTCCTATGGTGCTCCTTACACTTCTACTTTACAAAAATGCTTCATACCATGAGAAAGCCTTGGCACTGTATAATTTTTAAATGTTCATTAGTTGGTTTTTTGACTAAATTATAAAGTTCACCCAAATTAATATAAATCCTGACTTGGGTTACAGCATCTCCCACCACAAATTACTAAAAGACCCTCTTCCCAGTTTTTCCTCACTCAAATCCCCTTGTCTCATTCTACCTGCACTTTTCTTTTCTTCTTGAAAAGCAGATCCCATCAATGTAAAGCATTCTTTCTTAGTTACCTGATACCATGCAGCTTTCTTAGTGCCGTGAGCTGGTCCTTTACAACCCGCTTCCATTCAATATCCTCAGCTTTAACTCCCACTTCTACTCCCTGACAACCTGACTTCTTAAGATTAGGGTTCACTGGTACCTCTTTTCCTTCTCTGTCTGGGAATAATTTCTGCAGTCAAATTATTTCATGAGACTTTGTACATCATTTCCTCTTCCTAAAAGGCCACTCCATCTTCAGTATCATCCCACGTCCCCCTCAACATTTCCACTTACTACTCTTCTGGCTTTAATGCCATTTCTTAAGTTTTCAAAATTAATCTTTCCCCTTCCACCCCAAATATCAATCAAGTACAGTAGGATGACTCCTTCTTCTCCCACCCTGTTATGATATTCTGTGTATCCGTCCTTCATACACTTGGCATTGCAGTGACTCATTGGTGTCCTTCTCTCCTATTACACTATTATACCCATTGGAGCAATGACCGTCTTGTTTATCTTTGTATCTCTAGAACTTTGCAATGTGTGTGCAGCGAAAGCTGGATATATTGCGGTTGGATGCATCTCTCGCTCACCTGTTTGACTATTGGAGGCACAGAATTAGCATTCCATTCCATTGGATTTCCTTTAAACAATAAAAGTAATATTTTCATATTAGTTCCTCCAGGGTAAATTTCAACTGCAGAGAAAAACTGGATACACGTTGGTATGAGCGGCTTTCCTTTATTTAAATGATCTATTTCTTTGTTTTTGCTGCTATTTACCATTGTCTTTTTGCCCTGACTTAGCTCATAATGCAAATCTCTTCAGTCAATAGATATGCTTGGAATAGTTAGCTCGTGGTGTGCTGTTTGAATAACTTTTCATCACTCAGCCTTCCTTCTGCATAACAAGTACTGTGGAAGGGACTTGGGGGCTTCAGTTGGGAGAGGGAGCAGCGGGAGCAGGAGAAGCAAGAGAAGGAAAAGCTGGAATCTTTTGTAGGTTGGGAGTGGCAATCATTTTTACCATAAAACAGTTTCATTTTTAAGGGTGGTTTCTTTACCTGAGGAATAACTACATATATACAATAGGTACACACAGGTAGGAATAAGAATAGCATTCTCTTTACCCCCCCCATTTCTCTACTTTTTTTCATTCATAATCGGCCAACTCATGGCTCATGAAACTCACCACGAGCTTCCTGACTTTGTATCTGTATCTCGCTGGTCTTCCTTGTACGATGTACTTGGAACTCACCTGCCCAGACCTTTTCCATCAGCTTTTCCTGACTCCCCCAAATCAGAGCCATTTCTTTTTTTTTTTTTTTTGCTGCTATGCATGGCTCTCTTTAATTAAATTAAAAATTTAAATTAGTGCATTATGACTATACATACTAGTGGGATTCATTGTTACATATTTGTACATCCACATAACATAATTGGGTCAATCTCATGTCGTGGTCCCTCCCCTCTCCCTCTCCCTCTCCCTGGTGCCCTTCCTCTACTCTACTGATCTCCCTTCTAGTTCCATGAGATCCCTCCCCTTATTCCCCCCTTTTTTTGCTAGCTTCCACATCCAAGAGAAAACATGAGCCCCTTTACTTTCTGAGTCTGAGAGTCATTTAGTTTTTCTTCTAAGATCACTTGTTAGTTTGTTTGCCCCAAACTACAATTCAGGTCACATCATTAATTATTTGTTTGTGTATCTGTCTCTCCTTTACAACCATTGACTTCAAAGTGGGAACAAAACCATCAAGAGTCTAAAAAGAGAGCCTATAGAATGGGAGAAGTTCTTTGCCAACTATTCCTCTGATAGAGAACTAATATCTAGAATATACAAATAATTTAAAAGCATTAGCACTAAAAAACCCAAATAACCCAATCAAGAAATGGGCAGTTGAACTAGACACTTCGCAAAAGAAGAGATACAAATGGCCAATAAATACATGAAAGAATGTTCAACATCATTAGCAATCAGGGAGATGCAAATCAGAACTACACTGAGTTTCCATCTAACCCCAATCAGAATGACAATCATCAAGAAATCAACCAAAATAAATGTCGGTGAGGATATGGAGAAATAGGAACTCTTCTACACTATTGGTGGGATTGCAAATTAGTGCAGCTGCTATGGAGATCAGTGTGGCGATTACTCAGAAAACTGGGAATACATCTACCATATGATCCAGCTATACCACTCCTGGGTATCTTTCTAAAGGAACTGAAATCAGAATATTATAGTAATGTATGCATATCTATGTTTATAGTAGCACAATTCACAATAGCCAAATTATGGAACCAACCCAGATGTCCATCACCAGATGAATGGATTACAAAATTTTGGGATATACACACAATGGAATTCTATTCAGCAATAAAGAACAAAATTATGTCATTTGCAGGAAAATGGATGGACCTGGAGAACATTATGTTAAGTTAGATCAGCCAGTCACAGAAAGTGAAAGGTCATATGTTTTCTCTCATATATGGAAGCTAGGGAGTAATCGGGACACCAGAAGGACTTGAGATAATGGAGGAGAAACTCCAGTGGAGTGAGGGAGGTGGCCTAGGGGAAGTGAGGGGAGAGGGAGGATCAATGGAGGAATCACTTCCATGGACATCACGTGCACATGTGAGAATACCAAAGCGAATCTCGATACCCTGTGTGGGGAAGGAGGGATGAAAGGAAGCCGGGGGAAAGCCCACCAAGTGCTGTGTGCATGTGTGTCACTATCACTACGAACTACATTATGATGTGAGAATATAAGGCACCAATAAAAGAATTTAAAAAATAAAGAGGGAATGAATCTTAGTCACCTTGACATTTTCAGCTGTTCCATGTGAATAGCACAGAATAGCTTCTAGATAAAATCCACTAAACAAATGATTAAATGATTGAGAAGAAACATTTATAGAAGTTTTTTGCATATTTCATATTTCCTATTTCCTAATTCCTTCCAAAATATTTACCTGTTTCAATAGTAACTTGGTATTATTTAAGAATATGATGAAAAAAATTAGTACATGGCAAAAAACAGAATTAGAAATAGTACTAATCTAGTTTTTGTTTGCTTGTTTCTCTTCCTCTCAGAAATAAAAGGGTTTTTTTTAGTTAAGCCAGAAAACCTTATATTTTGGTTTAAGTGACTATTATTAGATAAGTCTTTAGTATGGGAAAAGCCTTAAGTATGTTGAGTATTTAGGAAACCAGATTAAAAATGTCAGTAATGGAAATCTGACATAATCTTATTTTTCATGGAAATAAATGATCCAATGTATGTATATATAATAGTCAGGATGTTCAAATTGGCTTATATATAGTATACATTTAATAACTTTTGCAATCTATCATTATTATATCACCAGGTCCAATACTTCTTTAAAATAGCTAGCCTTTTTTTTTTTTTTGCTGAAATTTATATCTGTATACTTTCCAGTATTTGGGGTTTGTTATGCTGAGAGGAGACAAGAACATGTTGGTCAAAATTTTAAATAATCTGCTCCACTTAACTATTTACTAAATGCAAAATGAATTTCAGTGACCCGTAACTTATAAATGTTGGATAAATTGGGCAAATTATCCTTTTCCTGAACAAGAGTTCTGTATTCACTGATTGTATTATTTATAATCTAGTTTCTATACTAACTCCTGTTGTAGAAAACCATCACTGTCTAATCTCTCCCACTGAATTAAAAACAAACAAACAAATGAAGGAACAGTACTGTCTGAGGACTTTAACTGGTGAACGGTGGCATTTAAGAACAGGGCCGGATGCCTGAAACCTGAATCCCTAGGAACTGACCACAGTCCCCAGGCCCTGAGACTAGGAAACATGTAATTCTGATATATGGTCCTATTTGAGGCAAGCTGAACTCAAGAGATACTTAGGGAATTGTAAACTCAAACAGTCCATCTTTAGCACTCAGTCAGGGTTAATGGAAGGAAGGTGTCAGAGTCCTGGCTTAAAGGCTGATCCCTAAGGTCTGCTATGTTATCGGCTCTGGTCTCCTCAGAGGCGTGCAATTGACGAGGTGGTAAGAATCAATCTGAAGGGAAGAAACAAGCTGTAGACTAAGAAATAGAAGACACCAACAAGCTGATTTAGCTCAAATGAAACATTCTATCTTGAAAATACTATTCTCATGACACATCACTGGTGTGAGTGTGTGTGTGTGTGTGTGTGTGAGAGAGAGAGAGAGAGAGAGAGAGAGAGAGAGAAATTATGTGTTTGAAATTTCGTTTCTGCCAATAAGCAGTACATTTCTGGAGGATCAACTTTGTATCTTCGGTACTAAAAGCAGTGAATACACCCACCCCTTCCCATCCCATCTGTATATATAGGACAATAATAATTGTCCTGCATTGATGAGATGGATACTCAACTAATTATTGCAGAAGGAAGGAAAAGAGGGAGGAAGGAAAGAAACTTTGTTCTTAACCTTGAGTTTTCCACTGACTTTGACTTAATCTTGTCTTTTTGTTGGGAAAGTAAGTCCCTTTATATCAGATATTTTCATCTGAAAAATGACTAGGTGAGATATATTTTGTAAACATTTTGCATGATTAGTATTTTGTATTTCCATTGAAATTTTCTGGTGTCAAAAGAGAGAAAATGATATAAAGGACTTGCTGGGGAAGCGCTGTATTCAATCAAATGCTGAGGAAGTCCACTGCTGGTTTCAGACCTGCTCATCATCAGCCTTTAGTGCCCCTGGGCTGTCAGAGGTGAATGCAGAGGTGGCAATGCAGAGGAAGTCCTCAGTTCCTAAGAAAACTCTAAAACAATTCCAGTGAAGGCATCTAACTTTTCAACATTGCCGCACTTTTCAGGGAAAATCAGAGAAATCTGCCCTTATCTCTTTAGTCATGTGACACTGGACTAGTCCCTTAACATTTTTAAATCAAACATGTAAAGTGTTTGCAAACTATGAGGAACTGTACAGAGGTTGAAAATACTGATGATGATGGATGCTAGTTATTATAATTGCTTCCTCTCTTAAGTGGGAATGCTCAGTCCATTATCATTATTCTCTGGACAGGAGCTCATGAAGGATTTTACTAATGCATTATCAACACACCTTTTTATCTTGTGATTAACTCAACCTCATGCAGGGAGAGACAGTGCTAAAGTAGATAGCATAGGAACTTTGGGGCTATATAGATCACTAATAAATACTATCTTTTAATACACATGTGATGTTGGCGAATCAATAAACGTCTCTCAGCCTCTGTTTTCTTTGTGTAAATTGGTGTTTATATGTAAATTGATGTTTATATTTCACTATCAGGGTGTTTTGGAGGATTAACTGAGAAAATACATAGTCAACTTCTAGTAGAGTGTTGGGTACAAAGCAGGTTTTTTTGTTCATGCAAATATCATGAAATTTTGTTCATCAAAATATCTACCATTTCCTGATGATAAAATAATTAAGAAAACACAACCTTTGCAAAATAAAAAATAAAAAGGTCTGGAGGGTGTATCTCATTGGTAGAACACCCCTGGGTTCAATTCCTGGTACCACACATACACACAAAAATATTATTGTTTAGTTAGTTCATTCAATCTTTCAAGTTTCCTAATTAACAGTATAGACTTGAAAAGACACATATTAGGATGGTAGATATTGGTAAGGGTAGCATGGATTTGTCAGTCGATGGGTAGGAGAAAATTGGTGGAGTAAATTTGGCCTCAGTGCTGAAAGGGGCCAATATGGTTGAGAAGAAGCCTAAGTCGATGTTTGCGTATTGGTGCTAACAATATTATTTGAAAATAATGAAAATTAATTATTTCAATACAGTCTGTTATTTAAAGGTAGCAAGCATTCCTCAATGTCTTTGGAGGTTTTTCATGCCTTACACAATGCCTTAAGTACAGAAGGACCTAATATTTGTTGAACATCTTTGGGGAGTAATTCTCCCAACAAATTTCTTTGAACGTAGCATTTTAGGCATCCCCATTGTCTAGATGAAGATGTTTGAGACATTAAGAAGTTGCTCAGGGTCAAACCTTTAAGAAATAGCTCAGATGGAATTGAGCTTAGGTTTCTTTGGCTTAAAAAATGTTACTACATTGCACTTTTTTCAAGAAATACAGAAGAAAGGAAAACTTAAATGGATAGAGAAGTACTTAAAGGATGGAGTGAAGAAGAGAAAAATTCCTTGTGCTTTTAACATGATCCTAAGCACAATTTATCTGTTTAAATATCTATTCAGGCTTTGATGTTGTTCATCAAGGAATAATAAGCCTCTCACAAATCCAGAATTTTCCACCAGCTGCTGAGCAAAATTATGAATTGGTCACTGCTTATTTAAGTTGTTATATGTTTGTTTACTTGAATCCATTTTCCATCTAAATTATTTTCAGACCTGGCGTTCTGTGATTTGCACAAATTACATCAGTAGAAGATCTTTGGCATTTTCTTTAGTAATGCCAATATTTTGTGTAAAACCTGTGAAATTATGAGTAGGTGTGTCTGAACACTTTGAAAACTGATTTGTGTGGCTAATTCAGCCATAAGAGCAAAGGATGAGAAAGTCCGTGTGTTATGATTCTATGAGTGTGGGTGTGTGTTCTCTGGATCGTTTAAATAATTCTATCATGAGAAGAATGACAGGGACTTCACTTAAGTCCTACATATTGTCTATCAAAATAAGAGATGTATGAGACATAAAGAACATGAAGAATACAACCACGGCTGCTCTCCTCATTCAGAAAAGGAAGCATGGGAGCCATCCCTAGGAATTCTGTCTTCATGGAGAGAGGAAATTGGCAATATACTCACAGTGCTAGAAACCTCTAAAAATGTAGCTTCCTGGAAACTCTTCCCTGCAAATTTCTGCTATAGTTAAGGTAGTTAAGGCATAGAAATATGTTATTACCGGTTGGAGTGTTAGCTCAAACCACACATTCAAATTCTTCGTGGAGAACTCCTTTTTCCTAGACAAGTCTCTACATTTTCACATAGACAAAATACACACCTCGGCTCCTACCATCTAAGCCGTAGCATGACACCTGAGGAAAGCAGGGCCCAACGTTTAGTGTTTAGACCTGAATCCAGCATGTCTGCATGACCCACGTGGCTCCCAATACCCCCAGCCCAATCCAACTAGCCGTGTGGGTAGAGGAGCGAGTATTCAATGGCGATGTTTGAGCTTTTCACTCCTTGGAAATGCCCAGTCTCTCAGTCTGTGGCATGTTACATTGTCCTGGAGCTAGTTCAGTTCACATCACATACTTTTTCAAAATATGGGGGTAGGGGCTAGGTATGGTGGTACACACCTATAATCCCGGTACTTGGGAGGCGGAGACAGGAGGATCACGGGTTCGAGACCAGCCTCTGCAACTTAGTGAGTCCCTCAGCAACTCAGCAAGACCCTGTTTCAAAATTTAAAAATTTAAAGAAAGGGGCTGGGGGGTGTAACTCGAAGATAGAATGCCCCTGGGTTTAATTCCCAGTACGTCCCCACCCCTGCACACACCACACACATAGATAGATGATAGATGGATGGATGGATGGATACATAGATAGACTAGCACTGGTGAATACACCGCTAAAGCAAGTTATTATGGAAAGTGCTTGCCTGTTGCCAGCCTAATTATAACTATTCTTTAAATTTGAATGATACAATATGGGCCTATCAGAATAAACAATTTATCCAGAATGTGGTTGAGTTTCACACTGTTGCTGCACCTTAGTGGAAAAATATTAGATAGAATATCAAAATAAGATATTATAATATATAAATGAGAATATACAGGATTCATATTCTTTTAAATATTGAGTATTCAGCAAATACCCTAAAACTCTGCCATTTTAATTAGATGTGTCTATTCACTTAAAGAACCCTAGGAACCAATGCTCCCATAGCATTGCTTGAATCAGGACTTCAGGGTTAGATCCTGGTGAGGCGCAGTGTTTCAGTCACTGGCTCCTATGTGCAAATCTATGTATCTACCTTCCTGTCTCAATCTCTCATGAAGCTGTGTTGAGAACAAACTCAATTATCATAATCACTTTCTGTTTTTGGTGATATTAGGGATTGAACACAAGGGGGTTCTACCTAAGAGCTACACCTCCATTCCTATTTTATTTTTTAGTTTGAAACAAGATCTCACTAAATTACTAAGGCTGGTCAAGAACCTGCAATCCCCCTGTCTCAGCTTTCCTAGTACTGGGATTACAGGCATGTGCCATGACTCCTAACTCAAAATAATTTTAAATAACTTGTCCTCGATTAGTTACTTTCAGCAAAAAATGACTTCTTTTTCAATCATTGAAAAATGTTCATATACTACTAAAACTATTTTTTAAACATCTCTTAAAAATTGGGGGCACATAAGTCTAGCAGCGAGGCTTAATCCTTTCATTTTTGGTTATAATCATCCAGAAAGAAAAAAAATAAAGAAAACACAAGCTAACAGAAAGAAATATATTTGTCTTATGAAAGAAATACAAACACTAACTGGGAAGTTAAATACCTACATGTGTCATTCATGTTGCAAAAGCCATTCTTTATATTCAAGTTGTGAGAATAATTGTTGTCGTCATTGGCTGTCATTAAATTACAAATAAATTCAGTTTTTTTCCTGTGCTATCCTACTCTTACTTCAGATTTGTACTGAATTTGTATCCTACATTTTACTTGTAGAATCCTATAATTTTCCTTTTTATTTGCTCACACATCATCATTGGCATAGAAAAGATTTGACCCCATCAATTTTCTTTGTAGGACTCGACTTTGATGCTCATATGTTTTTAAGACTAAATTCTAAGATTTAATGTTTTCTATTGCCCAAAAGCTGTCATTCAGATAGGAGCAAAACATTGTGTTTTAAACAAATAAGAATGTTCCGATGTGCAAATGATCAGTGTTTTGTGATGTGATATGACAACAAAGCCTCAATGCAGAAACTTGATCCCACTCTCTGTTATTATTCTAAGTGTGAAAAGGATAACTTATTCTGAGGGTAACCATATGCAAAATCCTCATTGGAATATTGCATGATCCCTGGGATTTGGTTAAAATTTTAATTCTCCATTTGACACATCTTCATATCTGTTACAATGGCAAGAGCATTAAGAAGTTATAATGTGAAAACTTCTCCCTCTGTATTTTTTAAAAAAACATTCAGATGGTTTATTTTCCAGAGATTGCAAGGTCAAAGCTCGGGGTCATCTTGTATTTGTTGAGGAGACAGCCACTGAATTCTGATGCCTCTCTCCAGCAGAACAAAGAAAACCGTGGTTTCGGGCTTCCCAAGCAGTGATTTATCAGTGGCCCTTAAAAATGCATAGCTGATAACTTTTTTTAATAATTGGAAGTCAGGATATAAGAGGCCCTTTTCCAAAGTGAAGTACAAAGCAAAGCCTTCAAGAACATTCCTTAAGAAATCATACACTTGCGTGTGACTGTGATCCCTCTATATCTCCTCATTTCTCTTGCTTTTGTGGAGGGCTTGCGGCTGGCCTTTCTACACATACTTTCTTTGGGAATATCCCATTATGATACATGATCTTCTTTTTTCTTATGACAAATGCATTCATTTTGACATTTGCCAATATTCTTTTGAGGTCCAATCACTAGTCAACTTTTTATGCTATGAGTTAAGTGTTAGTGATGCCTATTATAAGTAGAAAGAGTAAATATGTTTCTCACATTATAGAATTTACATGCAAATGGAAGTTTGAAGCCAAAAGGAAGAGAGGAGTGTATTAGCCAGGGTTCTGCAGAGAAACAGTACCACTGGGTGATCTATAGATATGTGCATATACTAATAGAGATTGAGCGATCTATCTACCTCCCTACCTGTGCATGAATCTATCATCTGTCTTTATTATAAGGAATTGGTTCACACTGTTAGGATGTTGAGAAGTCCCAAGATCCATAGTCGGCAAGCTGGAGACACGGGAGGGCCACTGGTATAAGTCCCAGTCAAAGGGCAGGAGAAGATCAATGTCCCAGCTTTGATCGTCCAGCAGTCTTTTTGTTCTATTCATGTTTTCAAGTAATTGGATGAGGTCCAACCACAGGAGGGAGGGCAATCTGCTTTTCTCAGTCTCCAATTCAAATGCAAATCTCATCCAGAAGTACCCTCACAGACACTCCCACAATAATGTTTGGCCAACTGTCTGGGCACCCAAAGGCCTAGTCAAGATGACACATAAAAATGAGTCATTATGAGGAGGGAGAAAGGGCTCAACAGATGTTGAAAGGCATTTGTGATAGAAAAGTATTGTGTGCTATTATGTGTCAGTCAGCATTGTGAGTACTTTACCTGTCTTGTCTCAGTTATTCCTGAAAGCAAACCCCAGTTAGGTAAGGGAAGTATCACCTCTATGAAGTGGGACTATTATAATCCTCATTTAACAGATGAGAAATCAGAGGCAGAGATTAAGTTATATGATTTTCTGGAGCTCATGCAGCTGATGAGCTTCTGAACTGGGATTCAAACCCAAATGAACTAACACAAAGTTTAACCTCTTAGCAGTCATGTTATACTCCTCCTTGGGGATAGGTGATTATAGCTAGAAGATAAGGAATTTGGGTAGAGGCATGTTAAATTAATAAAAAAACTATTCTCAATGATACTGAGAATTATTTTGTCTAGTATCAACTATAGGTAGGGAACTGTGCTAAATATTTTGCAAGCATTATCCAATTTAACCTTCAAATTAATATTGGAAATTAGAAACCATTATATCCACCTTACAGATAAGAAAACTGTGCTGGGTTGGAATTTCAGCTGTGGCTTTTTGTTTGTTGTTTGTTTGGTACTGGTGATTGAGCTCAGGAGCATTATACCTCTAAGCTACACCTCCAGCCCTTTTTATTTTTTGTTTAGAAACAGGGTCTCACTAGGTTGTTGAGAGTCTTGCTCTGTTGCTGCGGCTGTCCTTGAACCTGCAATCCTCCTGTCTCAGGTTCCCAAATATTGGGAGGTGCACACCACACCATCTGGCTCAGCTGTGGCTTTTTTATTTTTGGTACTGGGGATTGATTCTACCTTCAAGCTACACCCCCAGCTCCATTTTATTTTTTATTTTTGAAACAGGATCTTGCTAAGTTGCTGATTTTGGCCTCAAACCTACAATCCTCCTGTCTCAGCCTTCCAAGTACTGGGGTTACAGTTGGGTGCCACCACGCCTGGCTAAGCAATGGCATTGTCAACACCACAATCTTTGATATATTTTATCTGTTGGACATCAGGGGATTCCAAATACCTTATTCATTCTATTATGTTGTGCTGGGGAAACATTCACAAGTTTTAAAAATGAAAGTCAATTCAAGGCATAACCAATAAAAATTTAAGTGATGGTACAGTGTTTACCTTACTCTGCAGAGGGAGCCTGATTTCCTCTAGTGCAGTAACAAATAGCTCCTATATGTCTCCAGCACTTCTCAGGAAAAGGTGGGCATTACATTCTCTTAAACAGAGATGTCTATTTCTCCCTTAGTCCTATTACTGACAGCTTCTAAATTCAATAACAAAAGGCTCACCCACAAATAAAAGGAATAAAAGCTTAACTTGCCCCAGGGGGGAAAATTTCTACAATGTTAACAGACCCAGGAATAAGGGATATTCATGGGAAGGTCACTGCCTGAGGCTGCTCGATAAACTCCAGCCCTTTCCTGTGCCTATTGTCTGTTATTTTAGCTCCAGATGCTGAGACTGGTTATAATAAACTGTCCAACAGTTTTCCACTTAGACTTCCCAAGAAAGTGACAAAATAAAATCGATATAGAGCCATTGAAAGAAAGGCTCATAATTGAATTGTGTTTTGCTCAAGTCACCCCCATTTGAAACCAAATGTGTCCTTTCCTCAATACTTTGGAGAATTCAAAATGGAACCAAGGGGCTTCAACGATCATTTCCCACCCAAGTTCCTTGTAAGACAAATGCAGGCGGATTTCTGAGCCGACCGACCTCCTTTGGCTAAGTCTCCTTGAGGTAAGGTCATCAAAATTCTTACCCATATTTTTCTGCAGTCTTGTCAGATGAATCCGTGAAATTCATAGATTAACCCAAGTCCCTCACTCAGACATTCTAAACGTGCCAAATGCTCAAGTGTAACAAAAAATTACACATCTGGTAATTCTGCATGTTATTTATAGCCTTTCTGATAGAGGCATAATTGCTTCAGAAATGTAATTTACATCTTGGCATCTCCGTTTCAAAGGCTCGATTCCATGACAGCCACCAGGAGTAATCTCCCTTTTGTGGGGCGACAGAGATAATAATTGTGCAGAATTTTTGGAGGATAGCCTCATGCTTCTACAGAAAGTTTTTCCTTGCTCCTTGTCTTTCATTTGCAAAGTGCACAATATTCATGTCAGCCACACACTTTTAATTCCACGGAATGATTTATGAAGACATAAATGAAGCATAAAGTTGATCAACAAACCCTAGGGTGATGGCAAATGGCTGAGACAAGTTTCTCTTGCCCTCTATTTTTAATTGCAGCCCTCATAAGAAAACACTCTCTAATTTAAACTAGGTAATTGTTCTCTTCAAAGGGAACATTTATTATTTAATGCCATTTTGAAAACTACCGAAGAATGCTGGGAATCTTTTTCTTTATCCAAAAATAGTTGTAAAATATTCACTTATTCCCATTTCATCTCTGTCTTTCCCTCTCTCCTTAAGCATGAAATTGATGTCTTCATTATTACCCTAACCCCTCTCTAGGTTGTGTGCACATTTTGAGGAAAACAAGCTTATGTGTATGTGTGTGAGAGATTTCCTCTAGCTAGTGGGGTCCAGTCTGAGTTTTACTGAAATCACCCTCGATGTCTTATACTCATTCTCCAGTTCAAAAATTGGAGTTACCCTAATTCTGGCCATGCATATTGCATCTATATAATGTGAGTTTTCCTCAGTTCCTAATGGGCAATTCAGGTTTCCTTTTGGACCTAGAGATTATTCCAGTTAGTCTTTCCCTTTAGCATGGCTGGCCCACCCAATCCATGGGCCAGATGATTATTAGTGCATTTCATGACACTACAAGCTATTCTAGGAAATTTCAACAGGCCCCTGACCATTCACTGAGACCCATTTTCTGGATTTGCTCTTGGCTCCTGGTTTTCATTCCTGTCTTTGATACTGGTGTCTGACATGAATATTAGCACCTATGACTCCTTTGGTAATAGATATTGGCCAAGATGAGTCAGAGTCTCTCTTACCCTTTTACTCTTCTATTATTTTTTTTAGTTGACTCATCCTAGGAAATCAGAAATATACTCTAAAATATAACACAGAAATAAAAATTACTCATAAGCCAAATAGAAATAGTGTTAACCATATTCATATATTCTTCTAGTTAACATATATCAATCTATCTACCATCTATCTATCTATCTATCATCTACCTATCCATCAATCATCTATCTGTCATCTATCTACATCTATCTATCTATCTATCATCTACCTATCAATCATCTATCTGTCATCTATCTATCTATTATCTATCTATCTATATTAATGTTGTATTGTTAATGCAGGTCTTTATCTGTGATTTTTCATTCAATGCTCTTGTCTATGAAAAAAATTGCAAAACCTTTTTATTTTGAAAAGGAAATGCTATTTTTTACATTATAAATATGCCAAAATTTATTTACCTGAAAATATGGGGTAAGGGGTCATTTGTCTAAGTGTAGTAAGTAGCAGGTACAAAGACCAATGGGCAAGAAAAAGCATGACAAGTCTGAAAAAACTACAGTGTTTTAGTATATCTGGAGCATTGAGTTTGAAGGATAATAGGATTCATTGAGAAGATGGGTTCTGGCCAGATTGAAAGGACTTTTGTAAGTCCTTGTTTAAGAAGTTTGTTTTTTATCCAGAAGACAGTGAAAGTCTTTAAAATATTGTAAGCAGGGGGTAACCTAATTGGAAATGTACTGTAGAAAGATTGCAGGAGTCTTTGTGGAGCTTGCATTGGTTAAGAGTAAGGTAAATAGGGAGACTAGTTAGGAAATTATTATAATGCAAACATAGATAATAGTAGCTGGATCTAAGGTAGTAGCAGAGTGGAAATTATGATGGGTAAAAATAATTTTTTCAAATAAAGTAGTAAAAGACATGATGATTTTACTCAGAAGGTATGGGATAAGAGGCAGTCAAAGATGGCATTTATTGGGTAAATTGTGGTGCTATGTTCTTAGGTAAGAAGGAGAAGCCAGACTATGGAGGTGTATTGGTTTAAAAGCTGTGAGATATTCATGAGGAATAGGCATTCTGTTATGTGAAGTTTAAAAGAGAAGTCCAACTGGGAATAGAATATTGATTTGGAAATGAGAGTCATATCAACTCTGGTTATTTTATTAGAAGAGAATTCTAGAAGTAAAATTCTTCATAAAAGATGATTTGTGTACTCAACATGGTAATATCTGGAAAGGTCACAGATGTTGGCCTGTGGGCACAATAATTTGGACCATGGACCTGCTTTTTACTGTATTCTTAGGGTTTTTTGTACTCTAGGTCTACATGTCTCTTTCCCTCCATTCTACTTTGTACGACCAGCATGTCTGCAGGAGAACCATGTTATATCATCACTCACTTTTCTGGTCCTCACAGGACAGGGTGAGATTAAAACACACACACTTTTGAAGTATTCTTTTAGCATTCTGAGCAGCAACTGGCATGTTTTTACTAACAATAAATAACACAATGGATGGAAGACCTTTTTCAGTATCTGGCTTCCACTCAAATTGTAAACTCAGCTGTGATTTTAATTAATGTCTCTTGAAGGGAGGTTTTACCAAAGCAAGTGAGAAACACCTTAATACATATCCATTTATGTACTAAGGCTTATGAATAGGGGGCTCTGACATTCGCTAAAGCCCTTACCTCATCTTAGACTAGATGGCTCTTCCTATACTTATCGAGGGCTGCATTCTTTCTGCTGTGTCACTACATTTCCAAAGAAAGGAAAGGGATGAATTCATTCATCTGGTGGTGAGCCACTGAGTGCTGGAGCATTGGCTTTATATTAAGATACATTTGGGATTTTAGGGATGTTTATTCTTATAGTTAGGTAGTTTATTAATAAATTGAAAGGACAGAGTGGGGAAAATATTCTATATGAATCCACCTCAAATCCATTAAAAGAAGATTTGGTGTCATCTACCTGAAGAAGGTGCACTTTGTTTTAAGTAATAGGTACGATTACATACAGAGTATTTATTCAATACCCAGGAGTTAAACATTTTACATGTAAGATCTCTTGTAAGTCTAATCACAAGCCCGCAGTATATACACTCTCAATAGCATCATCTTGTAGAAGTGGAAAGTAACTTATAGATTAAATAACTCATTTAAGACCATACTAGAAGTCAGAGTTGAGACCCATATTCAAACTCTGGCAGTCTGACTGCAGAAGATAAAGTGGAGATTATCCATGATTCAGGGTGAAATAGTTCAAGAGTGTCTGAGACAGGGATCATTCTTTGTTCTCCTTCTAGAGCTCACAACAAGAGTCTCACAAAGGACGGCAGGCTAAAATGTGGTAACAGTGTCAGTGCACGTGGAAGACAAGAAGAGAATTTCAAAATGTCTTGTAAAACGACTTCAGAAGGTAGCAGCCTCCTTGTATGATTTCTTGCGAGGAATAAGCAGGTTGACCTTCTGGTTTTATCTATTCTTATCCTTAATTGGCAAATATTTGTCTTCTGTGAGCAGAAACTGAACAGTCACTGGGATTTAAACAAGTCATAATCCGTATGAAAAGAAAACAGTAATTTCTTTTGGGGAAGCACATGAGATTTCATTATTTGATTGGGTTCTTAAGGTCTCCACCTAGTCAGTGGATATCCACTGAATCCACAGTGGATCTTGGCTAAAGTAAAAGGCCAGACCCTTTCCTTTGACTAGTAAAGAGGTACTTCAGGTAGAGTCAATATGAACGCCGATGTGGCTAGACTATAGAGAAGGGCCACGACAATCTCTACACCACCGAACTCTTCATGCTCAGCTTTCCATTTGCTTTCTATCCTCCATTGACCTTTGAAAAGTTAGTCATTTTCATATTCGTATACACATATATTTAAAAGTTCTCAATCAGCACTTTTAATAGCTCTTCTGTAGTGGTTGGTTCTGTCTCCCATAGAACAAGCTGGCCTTCATCTCTTGATGTTTGAAAATACTGATTAATTTTCTGGTAATATTTCAATATTCATCAGTAATGAATTTTTATAAGGGCTGATCTTTGAGTCTTTCTTCTGCTATCTAGGACAAATCTGACTTGACCTCATGTGTCTGTATATGGAAGATGATATTTGGCATTTAAGGACTTCTAAGGTCAAACAAAGAAGGTTACTGGCTGTGTTGACATACGTATGTCCTGTCAGTAGCTGGCATAGCATGCTAAGATCACTCACCAACCTAAGGGCTTAAAACCAGGAGTGCCAGCAAACTAGCTAACAAAAGGCAGTCCCACATTACAGGGTAGAGCTCATTTGCCAGTATTTATTGGTAGATCACGGACTTCTTTCTTTTTAATCAGTAGTTCTGTTTACTTAGAAGTACTGAGTGAAATGCCTTTGTCAAAAACAAAGGAATAAACACCTATGATAAGATTAACAGGAAGTGAAGTTTTCACAGGTGAGATTTCTTTATGCAGGGCTCTAGGTTTGGTGGCAGAATTAGAAGACTAGTCTGGGGTTTTTTAATTTAAACCGAGGTTGAGCTGCTGTGAATGCCTGTGCCTGTGCCACCCTTGGTCTTTTTCCAGTCTGTCATATAAAAGGCTAAGGAACCCACTAGAGAATGAAATTGGTCAGACTGGCCTATTTTCTCATAACTATATTCTTCTCTTATAAAGCTAATATTTTAAGCAGTACTCATGACAACTGTATGATATTCAGACATGTCCACAGTGGAGTTTAAAACTGTGTATGGGTGGGGTGTTGTTATATAGTAACAAAGAAAGAGGGGAAAATGTGGACCTTTGAAATCAGAAAAACACAGGAAGGAATTATAACACTACGATTTGCTAGCTGGGCACATCAGACAAGTGATTTGTCTCGTGTTAAATAATTCCGTTTGCCTTCCCAATATTCAGTCTCAATATCTTCATTCTTTCATTACTTTATTTCTTAGTTTCTTCATTTATTAAATACATAGCACTTACTTCGTATCAGATCTTATTCCCAAAACTTTACAAATATGATTTCATTGCTCACCTTGTTTTTGTTCAGTGCTGCATTTGAGTTTAGAATAATTAACTTGCTGACTTTCCTGTCATATATAGGTAGTTATGTGATGTAATTTGGGGCAAGGTGGTAAAGCTTTGGGTAGGGCTTCCAGAAAATACTTTGTCATTCTAAAAAAAAAAAAAAGAAAGGGACAGACTTGGTTGGCATGACCCTTTTCTGTTTATCCTTTAATCATCTATCATCTTTTATCTTCCTTCCTGGAATACAATTAAAAAGCCTAGAGGCCCAGCAACCATCTTGATGGCGATGGTGTATGGAGGAGCCTGAGTCCCTGATGGCAGTGTTGACTCTCTGCACTAGCATATGCTACCCACCCTAGACCTCCTCTGAACCCAAACAAGCTCTACTCATCCCAGCCAGTGGTTGTCAGGTTTTCTGTGTCTTGTACCTGACCAGTTCTAATTGTTAAACCCTCTTTGGGATCTAGTTTGCTCCTCTGTAAAATGAAGGCTGTATTCTCTGAATGAGAGGATTGCTAGGATTAAACAGCATGGAGCACGTAAAATACAAAGGGCAGAGGATTGTTCAATAAACCCAGTTCTCTTTGCCATGTGGACACGAACCTTCTCTATTTTAACACACATCAGTGTAGGAATAAGTGTAGGGCAGTAGATAATTTTCATGGTTATTAACCTTTTATATTATTTTGTTTAGTTCTTAAGCTATAATTTTCTTTATTTTTAGGGGGGAAGGGGTATTGTGTCTACAGCCATCACTCTGAGGCATAGCATCTCCCCACTCAATGTGTAGTCAGACCAAATTTGTCTTCTTAAATTTCTTCCTATATTCAACAGTGAGTTAGGGGGAAGAGTAAAGTTAAGATGGGACTGCACAATGAGGCACTGCTTTGTTTTTGGAAAAAAATATTCAAGTTTGCATTAATGATAGAATGATCTGCTTTTGAGCCCCATTTCTTTTTTTTTTTTTTTGCGGTACCAGGGATTGAAACCAGGGGCGTTCTACCTCTGCGCTACACCCCTGGCCCTATTTTTTTATACTTTATTTTGAAACCGGTCTCACGAAGTTGCAGAGGGCTTTGCTAAGTAGAGAGAGAGAGAGAGAGAGAGAGAGAGAGAGAGAGAGAGCTGAGGCTGGCCGTGAACCTGGATCCTCCAGTCTCTGCCTCCCAAAGTACTGGGATTACAAGCGTGCGCCACCACGCCCGGCTCCCATTTCTTTAATCTATGAACTGTGTGACATATTGGCCAGTTGCTTGACCTTTCTGAGCCTCTAGAAACAATGGGGATAAAACTCATCTCTCAGGCTCCTTATACATGTTAAATAAATTAGTTCCCTTGGACAAATAATTCCTGGCCTCAGAAGGGTTCCAGAAGCATTCCCTTTCTTTTCATACTTCTCAGGGTTTTGTTTTTTCCCTCTCAGTCAGTTGTCTCTTTTTGGTCCTGCTAGTGTTTTGTGGCATAATTCCAAGAATTTGCTTAGTGCACACTCTCCCAAGTGGCCAGAGAGAAAAATAATGTTTTTGCATCAGGCAATTTCTGTAAGTATGGAGCTCCATTATGATAGAAGTGAAATATTACTTTAATGTCTCTCCCAAAAGGATTTGCTCTCAGTGATGCTTTGCAATGTGGGAAGATGGATTTCATTTGTAAAAGAGCTTCAAACAATGGAAGCACTTTTAGATGCAGAATCGTAATAAACACTGCATGCTGGAGAGACTGAAGTTTAGAAAACAACATGGAAATGCATGCAGAAAAGAGAGAGAGAGAGAGAGAGAGAGAGAGAGATCTGAAACTCTCTCCTTCAGTCCCCCGGCCCCGCCTATTGGCTAAAGTAAAATGGACTTTGCTCTACCTGCATGATACTGGAGCCCTTTGATACGAGGAACCCAAACAGATGTTAGAGAAGAACATATATACTTAAGTTATTTTCCTAGTCTGCAGTGGTGGGTGGGGCATGGAGTGGATGGCAGAGAAAGTGGCCGAAATCACATCAAATGGTGAAATTTCAGAAGCTCAAAAAAATTACAGAGTTCTGGTCACTTATTGAAATTCTGAGAGGCAGCAGATATCATCTGTGTTACCTTATGAAGCAGTGGCCTCATGCAGTTCCCAAAATACTCAGAGATGGAGAGAAATATTTAGAACTATCCCCAGATGGATAAGCTGCTTCTGAAGAAAGTGGATTCTATCACAGCAATTGTAGAGGGTATATTTGTCATATCAGTTTGGACTGTTACTTCTGATCACAGCAGATGGGGTCTGATCAGACGGAGACTTCACTAGGCTGAGACTGTGGCGACAGCCGTTTTGGGCTAGGTAGCCCTCCCTCGCTGGGAAGAGAGGACTGGACTAGCATTAGACCCTGATCCCAGTTGGGTCAATCACATTCTTTCTATGATAATTTGTACTGAGAAAACAGAGACTAGAAGGTGGGAGCTGATTCAGAGCACAGACAGATTTCTAGATGGAAGGGCTATAGATCTTTGCAGCCAGGGTCTTTGGAGTTTCTCATGCTTTCCAGAGCTGGAGTAGGAGGTCCGTAAGGGGCAATCCCATGTTCATTACAGTCTACCTCTTGGGCCACACAGATCTTTTCCATAGAGGTTCAGGAAATAACTCTTCCATGGTTTCTGGGGGCCTTTCTCCTTGAGGGTAATTTCAAATAGGAAGTTCATGGGATTAACTACAGCTCCTACCGTTGGAGTTGATCCTGGGGCTGCTACTGGCACTCATCCTCCCCTCCACTAACCATTCTAAATTCTCCTCCCCCTCCGTTTCACCTTGGCAGGTCCGGGTAGCTCATCTTGTGTCATGCCCAAACCTTTGTACCTGAAGTGTTCGAACACTTGATAATCATACCCTTCTCTGGTTGGGTTGTTACATGTGTGTTCACAGTTGTGCTGGGGTACAAGAGTACCCGATTGTCAACTGAGTTCCACACATATTTTTTCCTGTCCTTGTTGTGTGTAAGCAGTTTGACTTCCTCTTGCTGATTAGGGCATAGTGACTCCTTTTTAAAAATCTGCTGGTACTTGGACACAAGGAGTCTGAAGGGCTCTGGAGGTAGCGATCATTACAGTAGCTATTCTTATAGTTCAGTGAAACAAATCCTGGTGATGCGTGTACATAAGAGTGCACCCCCCCTCAAGGCCAGGATCTCTAAAGTTGCATAGCCCAGAATTATAGGGAAAGGATAACTGGGAGAAAGGGTAAGTTAGCCCCTTCAACTTTCACCCTTTGGTTCCCAAACCCATATATTCTTCCTACTGGGGAGACAGCACCACAAAATGATCTCTAATTTATTAAGTATGTTATGTTTGAAGAACAACACTACATCCTCTTAGAGCTTATAGTGTTTCTTCCAAGCTGCCACTTAAGTTTTGCTTTTTTTTTTTTTTTT
>PVJS01015055.1:0-39436 GCA_004027185.1 Glis glis | reverse complement strand
CTCTCTGTCTCCTTAGTGAGGCCCTCCACAACTTCGTGAGACCTGGTTTCAAAATAAAGTATAAAAAATAGGGCCAGGGCGTAGCGCGGAGGTAGAACGCCCCCGGGTTCAATCCCCGGTACCACACACAAAAAAAAAATTACGTACCTTAACTAATATGTGTTAGATATTATTAAAATACAGATAAAATATACCAAATTATTTAACTTTGTCCTGCAATACATGAAATTTTTGCTATAAAAGGGTTGTAATTTTATCTTCTACCTTAGGCTACCCAGTCAAAAGTGGAGTAGAAGTACAACTGGAGTTCCCAGGTCAGGGCAATTTCGTGGACATGACCAAGAAAGGTACCAACTTTGAATTAGATGCCAACAGCTTCAACAATGGCTCCCTGTTTTATCTTGCCCACAGTGGGTGATTTTAGGATAAATAGTTTCTGGCTTAAAATGTATACAGCTTCATAGATCAAAGTCACCCTTTGAACAGCATCCAGAAACACCCTGGTAGCCAGTGCAAGCCATAGTACGGATGTTAATATGCTCCATCTGCCTAAGACCCTTAAGCAAGCAAGCTGCTGTTGTATTCTGTAGTAACTGAAATGATCCTGCGGTTTTTGCCCCTGCTGTATCATGTTGCCATAATGCTCTGGAAAACACAAAAATCATGGATGGAGCAATTCTGGGGGAAAAAAAGGGAGTAGCAACACCTATGTCAATTGTTCCAGAAGAAATATTGTGAGATAGTTTGTTATTAAATTGATGTATAAGGATTCCAGGATTTAATATTAAGTAGTTGTGGTGCATATTAGATATGTGTTTATGCACCAAAAGGACCCTTTTTCAGGCCAGGAAATTACGTCTCTTTCTTAAGCAAAACTTTTTATTCTTGGTATTATAGGTAAACAAGTTGCAAATGGTATCTGGGTCCTAATACAGGATCCCTAAATCTTCATTCCTTTCCCTCCTCTCCTCAGAGATGTGCACTTTTAAGCCAGCTTCCTAAAGGGAGAATGATACTTTTCTTTCCCAAACCAAAAATTTAAAATGTAAAATTTATTTTGAAGGGATGATTTCCAAAGGGAGGGAGTGAAAAAAATCCATTTCCAAGCCTGAGAATTTTTATGTTTTCCCAGAAAATTTAGTATGAATTTCTCAAAATTCAGAAGCCTTACTCTCAACTCTACATGTTAAATGTGAACAAACCCAGCTAGGCAATGAAGTCACTATGTGACTTTGTAACATGCTAATACTGTCCTTATTTGCACCGTGATTAATGAATGGTACTTATTGTTCGGGGTTTCTGTCAACATTCTCACTACTGTGACCCAAAACCCTGATGACAGCAACTTAGAGTAAGGAGATTTATTTGCTCATGGTTCTGGAGATTTCAGGGGCTCAGTCCATGTTAGGCCAGGTGAAGCGTGCAGAGCTCAGGGCATGGTGTGGGGAAGAGAGAGAGAGAGAGAGAAAGAGAAAGGGCTATTCTCTCACATCATGCAGACCAGAAGCAAGGACAAGCTTAAAGAGGGTTCATGCACACAGTCACCATCCCCAAGGCAACACCCTCAGTGACCCATCTCCTCCAGCCACACCCATCACCCAATAAATCCAATAAATCCATTACAATGGGTTTATCCACTGATGAGATTAGAACCCTCAGGATTTAATTATATCACCTCTAAACATCAATATGTGAGCTCTTTCAGGGGACTTTCTATATCTGAACTCTTTAACAGTTAGATTCTTACTTCCTTCTGAATCTTCAGAGAATTCCTCTATGGGGAAATCTAAGCTGTTGATCTCGAAGCTTTTCCTAGTTATCTGCATTCTGACAGCCTCTTACTTGTCTTTTCCTCAAAGCAATCCTATCATTATTTGGCCAGCTAAGAACTGGATTCCCTCTAATAACCCTAAAATTCTCTGACTTTCCACACCCAGCAAGGACACCCAGTATGAATGGCCACTTGCACGAATTTGGGATTGACCCCAGTGACTGCATGGCCTGTAAATGACATTCACATCCTGGGTTTTCCTTGGCAACATATCACCACAGAGCAAGGGCAGCCCTAGGATTACACCAGGACAAGAGTGTCTGCTTATTATTTTAGCCCCACCTTGGTTTGTTGTTTTAATTTTTCACTTGCACTGGCACTAGGGAGTGGGGCTATATTGTTAGCTGGAGAAAAGAAAGAACTAATCAAGAAGCAAATACAAACAGCATTGCAGATTTTTTCATAGCAAAGGAGCTGTGTAAGCACAGAGGGAGGTTTAAAGGAGGGTAAGACTTGGTCTTACCTTTAAAATGGCTTTCAGTTTGCTTTCCAAATACAGCCCTCACTCTGACCTGGAAATTTACTCCTGAGAGATTGTTGTTATTTGTTGCAGACCCCACCCCCATCCCACCTATGATGAGCCTAAGCTGTTCTTGTTGAGTGATGAGTTTTGCCAAGCACTTTGCCTCCCTTTGTCACTGAAAAAAGCACAAGGGCTGCTCACAGCTCACAGCGTGAAGCTGCAGCAATGCAGGCAGGTGTTCCTCAGAAAAGCCTTGCAGTAGGTTAACGCCACCTTCCCGACACAGGAAACCAGGCTCAGAGATTTGAGAGGCACACACTTGTAATCCCAGTACTTGGGATGCTGAAACCGGAGGATCCGGGTTCACGGCCAGCCTCAGCTACTTCGTGAGGCCATCCACAACTTAGTGAGACCCTGTTTCAAAATAAAGAATAAAAACTAGGGCTGGGAGTGTAGCCAGGAGGTAGAATGTCCCTGGGTTCAATCCCCGGTACTGCCAAAAAAAAAAAAAAAGGGAGAGATTTGAAAGGGGAGGTGGGAGAGGTCAGATGGGACATAAACTATGATTTTCTTCAGTCTGCCCAGGATTTTATATGAGGTAAAACTCAAAGAGAACAGTGAAATTAGAAAGAATATAAATCTGAAGCTTTTATTTATGAAATGTGAAGGAGACAGGAGACAAAATGTTCTATTTAAAGACAAACGTCTTTGGCTGATAGATAATCCAAATGTCCAGCCAAAAATATGGAAAAATCACTCTCTTGGGTCGTCACAGTTGTCTTTATGGAGTCCACTCTGTCCTGGTTCCCTGTCTGTCCCGCTGCTGGCTCCCTCTGTTTGCTGCAGCACCACTGGGATTTTGGTGGTTAAGGCTGCAGGTGGAAAAGAGCTCCCTTCTCTCGGCCACTACATGGTTAATGAGATAAAATGTTGGCATGACAGCCCATTGCTGTCGTAACACATCTTTTTATGGGGTTGGCCTTGTTTTTACATAGTTGAAAATCTTTATCCAGAGAACAAACCCTCTTATAAATGATGACTCTGACACCCAGGCCTCCACATCTGCATCTTGAAAGAAACAGAGCTGGATCCTTTGGCTGTCGGTGGTAAACCGCCCCCTCTGAGTGTCCCCAGTGGTAGCTGCAAATACGTGTCACAGGACTGATTCAGAGCTCAGAGACTTCCATGCCTGCTCCTGCCCAAGCGGGGAATCGACGTGGCTCACAGTGGGCTAGGTGAACGTGAGAATCCTTCGATTCAGAAATGTCCTGGAGCACTGGAGCTGAAGGGATTGTCCATGACTCGCAGCTCAGCTGCTCAATTAAGCTTGTCTGGAAAGGCATGAGGAGAAGGTGGGGGTGGGGGGCTTCAGTCCAGTGCACATAGCAGAGCTGGCTCTGTGCTTCTCAGGGCGACTTCCCTCCTCTCCATCCTGGTGATCCAACAGCTCTGCAACCTGGACTAAGCCTCTTAGAGCTGAGCTCTGCTAGAAGACAAGCGTGTGGTATAGTGCAGAGGCTCAACCTTGCAACCTGCAGCCCCTCCGAAGCCCCTGCCATCCAGTTGATGGAAACAAGTCTCTTCATGGTCCCAAAATTCAGTTTTTAGACTCACAGAATGGGAATACTTTGTTGAGATGATCAAATGTCATATTGCTTATAAAAAATGATTCATAATAAAAACCATTGGCTATATATCATTATAACAATAACATTTTAGGAAGGATCCACATTGGTTATTTTAATGTATTTGGCAAAAGTACTTTGAGGATATATCTGCTGAATCCCCAGAAGAAGGCAACCACGTTGCCTTTTTGTGATTTGTGACATAGGAGACTTGGAGGATTGCATGAGAATAAGAATAATTCTCCTTTCTACCTGATTAGGCCCACAGGGTACAAATAGGAAGGCACCTCCCCTAGATTGCAGCTGGTAGATACTGGGCAGAGAAACTGCTTCCATTTTAGATTTATCTCCTGTAATAACTACTACAACGAAGTCCCAAAAGTTTTGCACATGAAATGTTTATGCTTTTGCAATGCTTAATGATCTTTCCTGAATAAAATGGAAAGGACATCAGCTTGGAGAAAAAAAATAACAAAATGTCCAAAAAGGAATGTGTGAAATATCTTTTGCAGGTGCGCAGTTCATGATGCTTCCTGTCATTCCTCCAAATATTTCTTCACTGAGAGATACTGAAGAAAAAGAAATGACAGTGAGATTCATGGCCACAGACTCCTGACTCCGGAGGAACTTGAGTCTTTGTCCGTTATTTAAAGTTACAGGCTAAGAAATTAGTATAAGGCTTTTACAAAAGGTAAAAATGATTCCTTCCTTACTGGACTTTGTAAACTGGCTTAAGACTCAGAGAGATAATCACTCCCAAAGTCATATAAGTCATTATATATATATATATTATATATATATATATCTTTAAATATATATATATAATATATATAATATATAAATATATATAATGGGGATTGAACCAGGGACATTCTACCTCTGAGCCTCTGAGCTAGAGGTAAACCCTCAGCCCTACTTTATTTAGAAAGAAGTTCTTGCTAAGTCATTGAGGGCTTTGCTAAGTTGCTGAGGCTGGCCCCAAACCTGCAATCCCCCTGTCTCAGCCTCCCAAGTGCTGGGATCATAGGCATGTACCACCATACCCAATTTATAAATATTTTATATAAACTTATTTTAATGTTATCGGGGTCTACCTACCAATTCTCTCATTTCCTTCAGATTATACTTTCCTGAAGATGTCCTAAGAACATATCCTAGCTAAACTCTTTTTTTAAAGAGTGTCAACCTAAACAAAACAAAAACAATGAGAGAGAGATTATCCAAACAATAATGGCATTTACTTGGGGATATCACTGAAATGAGAAGAGCAGAGCATCCATAATAAATTATAGATGTATTCAAGGAGATTGAGGCAAGGGGAAGGTTTTAGAGACAAAAATGAAGAGAATCACATTGGGTATTTTGAAACAATAGTCTTTGGCCGTAATGATTAATAGGAAGAGTAGCATCAGTCTGAGGCTGAACAGTACCTGGAAAGATGTTCTTGTAGAAGTAATTTTGTATAAGCTTTCAGTGGCCTCTGAACAAACTTTTAGTCTGGCTGACTCTTTTGTGACAATTATGATCAGGCAATCATGCATAAAAACACTTTCTTTATAACCTCCAGTCTTTATTTGTTTTTTGTCAAGGTTGACATAAGGAACTCCATTTTGATTCTGATAACTTTCACACTTCTTTCCCAAGGTTTTTCTCTTGTCCTGAAAAAAATCAGTCTGATCCATTCAAGGTTGATTCTTTCTTCTTGTCACCTGTCTATAGTGGGGAGAGGGGGCGCTATGAACATAGACGGCTGTCAGGGTGGACACAGCCATGGGAGTAAGTGATCCTGTGTTGTACTCATCTTTGTATATTCTCTCAGTCTTTTCAGAATCATTCTCTCACTTCTCCCAGACCCAGGAGCCATATTACTCTGGTTGTTCACTCCCTCCTACCTCCATCCCATCCCCACCTCCCCTTTTTCCCCTTCTTGGTTTTGGACTTGAATTCTCCTCCCATCTAATGTTACCTAGACTGCCTTCCACCCTTTCAGACTCTACCACTCACTAGACTGAAAAGACAATAATTCCCTGACTTTTTACAATTGGGCAAGGGAAAAGTGAGAAACCTTAATGTGTAGAAATAAATCTTACTTGAAAAGAGTTTCAGGCAGTTTGACTGAGAGGTGAGGGAGTAGGAATTTGAGTCCTTGGAATGACCAGCTTCTGTGACTGCAGATTACAGGAAGGCCCTGTTGGGTAGGGAGTTGGAGGTGGGCAGTGCAGGTTAGTTGTGGAGTTGTACATGATCTAACTTGTGCCACCATGGTCAGTTTTAAAGGGTGTGGAAAAATCATAAAACAAGGAAGGAAAAATAATTGGATTTCATTCCAAAGTTTGGCTCCTATTTCTGGTTCTAGCTCACATATGATGTGTGAAGTAGTGCCTGAAACACACTTCCCACAGAGGATACAATTCCAGAGGGTTGTCTCAACCAAGGTGATTCTCAAAGGTAGTCTCTGTCCAGCATCACCTGGGGGCTTGAGAAAGATGCACAGTCTTTGTCCCCACTCTGGACCTCCTGAATTGGAACACAGTAATCTGTGTTTTAACAAGACCTCTAGGTTAGCCTGATATCAAGTTTGAGAACCACTAATGGAGAGGTAAAGCCATGTACTTTGCATGGGGAGAGAGGCTTAAATCACAGCCACACCATCATTCACAGTCAAAATTGTTTTAAGGTGTCTCTCTTCACTTTCAACCACCTATGCGATCTTAGGCACGCCATGTAAACAATCTGAATCTCTTTATTTAGCTGTATGTAAAATAGATCTCATGGCACTAAATCCAGAGTTATAAGGAAACATGAAGAAGTATAACTGAAAAGTTTAGGAAACACAGAGTAATATCTGTGAAAAGTATATTTGAAATTACAAAGCAATATAAAAACATAAGATCAGTAATTCCTTATTTCTCTTTCCTTTTCCTTCCTTTCCCCTCACTCTACCCTTCTTTTCCCTCCCTTTCTCTTTTCCTACTTTCACTCTATCTTTCCTTCATCATTTTCTTCCTTACTTATATGACTTCTGTACAAAGCTCTCGAGTTTTAAATTAATCCTAAATGCTCCAAGTACTGAAATGATTTATAGTCCACCCATTAAACATGGTATTTGAAAAATCAAAATGCTTTATTCGGTTCTCAAAATACTTTTATTAATCATTGCCCTTACCAAAACAAAATTTAGACACCTGATTATAAATGAATAAAAAATAGTTGTATTCAATTTCCCTATCACCATTTTACAGAAAAACAAAAAACATTGTTTTTAAATTATAGAAAAATCTTGGGCAAAATGATTTTCAGATTTGGGAAAATTTTTGGATGTTGCAGTCCCAAACACTGCTGAATATTTATTCATATCAATGTATTCCTGTTGATATGAACTATTTAATGCCTTATCAATGTTAGGATTCAAATAAATAAATAAATATTCATAAACTGCTTTATTTTCCTTATTAAATAGTCAATGCCTTTTTGAGGTCTTAAAATTTCAGTATCATGTCCAACTCAAAAGGAATAGATAAAACACCAATAATAAATGAATCCCAGAAATATTTTTTCTGTATACATCTAAACAAAGTATTATAATTTGACATGTAAGATCTTACTTATACTTTCTCTCAGAAAGACATTATAATATAATAGAAAGATTATGTGTTTTGAATTAATAGGCCTGTATTTCAATAATGTTCATGCCATTTACTGGCTGGTGAGCAAATTATTGATGCTGACTAGTTTTTTCATAAGTAATAAGAATGGTAATAGAACTTTATAAAGTTTTAGAAATGATTGTTTCAAAAATATGATAAAATTCACTCTTTTCAGACCAGAGGTGTCACACATATAAAACATTACTTCTGTGAAATATTATTAAGTATTTATAGATTAGTTTTGATTCTAGATAACATAAAAATGCTGACAGAAAAAATTCTAATGAGAAAACTGGGACTTGGTGTGTTTACAAAATTCCCTGAAATTTGCCACTCTGAATAAACAAATTATTTGTTAGAGTACAATACTGCTCATGTTCATTTCATAAGTGAAACAGAATGGCTTGTTGGAATACTGCTTTCCCAATTAGTTTACACTTTAAATTATTGCATATGTGGGAAGGAAAATGTTCAGTCTTAGAAATATATGAAACAATAAAATGAGATCAAAGTAATACCACCAAATTATATTGGCATTGAATGCTCCATTAAACTGAATTAAGGAGCAGTATCCAGTCATATGAAAGGGATTTTCATTTTTAATTGTTAGCAAGTGGTTCTTACCATGACAATCTTGCTCATGGTTTAATTGACTCAAGTCTTGCTTGAGAAATGAGGGTATAACAAGTCTAATCCTATTGCTTATCCCTGGCTGCCATTAAATTTTACTCCCTACCATCTCTACCTGGGTTTCCTGGACTTTCAACTTCTCCCCCACTATCTCTACCACTTGAAATCTTCTATATACTTCAAAGACTCCTCCAAGAAACTCTTCAATTATCCCCTCATCCACTTAAATTGGTGCAGCATCTTTCTGATCTTTGGATCCCCATAAATTTTATAAATTATGCCTTACTCTATTTTGCTTTGTAACTGCTTGAGCCTGCTGTGCTGTGAACTGTCTAGGTTTGTCTTACCTTGGTATCATCTGCAGTGGCTCAAACAGAGCCTGGCACACACAGCTGCCACATATAACAGCATGCGGAGACTGGGCATGGTGGCTCACCCCAGTAATCCCAGTACTTGGGAGGTTGGGACTGGATGACGGCAGGTGTGAGGCCAGCCTCAGCAATTTAGCAAGGCCCTCAATGATTTAGTGAGACCCTGTTCAAAATAAAAAAAAATAATCTGGGGGTGTAGTTTGAAGGTAGAATGCCCCTGGGTTCAATCCCCAGTACAAAAAAAAAAAAAGGCATGCAGAGTTAAATTACTGTAGCCAAGTTGGGAGGTGTAGTGGGCAGAATGACATGGGCTGGGATAACTTTTAGAGCAGGAGCCAGGATCAGCTCACATGTTTGACTGAATAAGCCATTTTGGCTATAAAGATAAAACCACACATGAAAACAATTTGCTTCATCACAGATCTGTTTCATTTGTCACATGGATATTTATGAAAAACCTACTCTACCTCCTCTTTTATTTGATGTTTTTATTTTAGAATGGAATATACACTGGCCTAGGAAATACATCTTCCATTTGATTTTACTTTTCTGGAATGGACATACTAGAACTGATGCACTACAAAAAAGGCAATGGATAAGACATAAACCATGAAGTAGGGAATTTTAAAAGTGCTGAAACATAGCAATACTTTTAAATATTTTTTTAATGTGGACCCTCCTCACTTTGGGTTTTTTTTTGCCTCCTATACTTATGAGACAATCCTAAAATGCAATGTTAATATGTTAATATAACATTTTTCATAATAATCACAGAGATATTATTTCATCATTACATAGATATGAAATATTTTGAATAATGACCCTCTTCACAAAACAAATTGTTGATTTTAACTGATTCCTATTTAATATCTGAATAATTAACTTGTAACTCTTTTTTCTAACCATGAGATAAACTATGAATAAAATTCTTACCTAATGGCTGTGAGTTCCTCAGAAATATCAGAAGAGAAATCCCCAAAGATGATACAGGTATGTAGAGAGTAAGTGATATTACTTAATTAACCACTCATGAAAACAACCAAATACACACACACACACACACACACACACACACACACACACACACGGAAGAAAGAAGAAAAAAGAAAAAAACAAAGGAAAGAAGAACTTTCATAAAATATTCCAGTTTGCCTTCATCTGACTCAAAAGTAATGGGAGTAATTAAAATGCACACACATTAGAAATAATCTCCGCTCTGGGTCCTCCTCAGGTGTGCCGCACATGCTCCAGAAACATGGCTGCCAGGACTTCTAGATACAGCTGTGGCAGGAATACAGGAGCTCTGTCAGGAGATGCTCAGTTTGAGAGGAAAACAAGAGGCATTTATTGCCCGGAGGACAATTGAGCAAGGAAAAGAAAATAATACAAATTATATTGTTTATTATTTGTACAACATAGTGTGCAGAGTTTTGTGGTTTCATTTGCTTTTTTCAAGATTATCAGGAAATATTGCAATCATCTTTGATTGTGTTACATCAGTTCTGCAAAGAAAAATCCAGACAGCATGGAAATAAATGAAAAAAATATAGTCAATCTTTTATACAGTTTCAAAAACATCACAAAAGCAGATGAATAGGAAATTATTTTTAAAAATGAGCTGGATTTACAAAATAAAACAACCAGAATACCATCTTGAAAATATTTTTCTTTTGAATTTTTTTGTTTTATTTTTACATTATTGCTTATCCTGAAGGCTAAAGCATTATGATAATTAACTCCAGGAAGACATTGTGCAGTTTTAGATGAGTTTTTGAAAAAGCCTAGCAGAGAGAAAATTCTCTGAGCAGTAAAGGGCAGGGTTGTAATTCTGGGTTTTTATGTTACTGAAATATGGTTTGTTGCTGAGAGGTTTATGAGAGAGAATAAGAATTCAAAGATTCCCTCTGAAAGTTTTAGGTTCAATAAACAACAAACTATTACTTTCCAAACAAATTTCTATTTTTAAAAAAGTCCTTAAGATTAGAAAGTGAAATTTAGTCTGTGTTTGAATTATTGTCTTATGTATCAGCAAAGCATTATTTTACAAAGATAGGTCATGACCTTGAAGCAATTTGAGTAGTAGTGTAAGGAAAGGAGAAGGGATGGGTGGAAAGACTTAATTCTTAAATTTGAAAAATAATGTGTGATCTCACCCTAACAAATGAAAATTGTTTTTAAAAACTACATTTAAAAACTACATTTTATACTAATTAATTTTTCAAGGTACAAATTTATTAATGAGGTGAAAAATAAAAATATGCTATCATTTTCTACTTTAAATTGATGATAAAATGCCAAATAGTTAGAATAATGTAGGAAATCATTTTTATGTGTTCCTCAATGACTGTTTTGTCTCTGATAAGCATCTTGACTTGAGGTAATAAACTTTAATTTTTTATATAATTAAAGATACATTGATGGCTATTATCTTGCTCCTCATAAACAGGAATGTCTGTGCACTTAACCACGGCATAAATGTGATGTTGGAATAGCAATGTATGGTTATGTGTTTATACAGCCTGTATAGTCAAGAACATCATTTCACCATTCAATTTTTCCTAACTTTACTGAAACTAAACTGGACACGGTAGTTAAAAGCACCCAAAGTAAATCAGTGCCTCTGTTCAATGAAGATCTATTAGACACCTTGAAGGCCCTGCTCTACCTATGACTCTTCTTGCATATTTTAAATTACATCTATCATGCATCTCTATTCTCATACACATCTAAAATGGGATTTTTTATAGTGAGAAATTTTTTTCTTTTCTTGAGCTTCTTTTATTTTTAATTTAGTTTTATTTATTTCTTGTGGTACTTGGGATTGGACCCAAGTGCACTCTACCACTGAGCTCCACCCCCAGCCCTTTTAATTTTGAAACAGGGTATCCCTAAATTGCCTCAAATCTGATCCTCCTGTGTCAGCCTCCTATGGACTGGGAAATAGGCATGTGTCATCACACCTGGCTGAGCTTCTTTCTTGAAGGGAAAACAAGTCAGCTGTTTCTGTATAGCTGCTTTTCTCTTTTCTTTTCTTTTCTTTTTTCTTTTCTTTTCTTTTCTTTTCTTTTCTTTTTCTTTTTCTTTTTCTTTTCTTTGGTTTGTTTTGTGTGTGTGTGTGTGTGTGTGTGTGTGTGTGTGTTAGTGGGGATTGAACCCAGGGGCATTCTACCTCTGGGTTTTGAAACAGGGTCTCACTAAGTTACGGAGGGCCTCACTAAATTCCTGAGGATGGCTTTGAACCTGTGATTCTCCTGTCTCAGCCTCCCAAGTACTGGGATTACAAGTGTGTGTCACTATACCCATCTATAACTGCATTTTTAAAATGCTACTGCCCTTTTGGAAGTAAGGCACTGAAAGTAAATATAAACATTTCATTCATTTGTGGTCTCATACACGTATACCTTATTTCTCAGAATATGTCCAGGACTACTATGTAATTTGATTCACTCTGTTGGTGCAAACTTTTAGAATTATTAGTTTTCAAAGACCACAGTGAGAGTCAACTATAGAGCTAAGATAAGAAACATGGCATTTCTTGGCTCCAGGTCTAGCACTCAGACCATATTATCTTCCAAATGAATTAATGGAAACAAAAGAGACCAGTTTTATGAAAGGTCAGACTGAAACCAATAAAAGCAAGGAAATGCCAATTACATGAGAGGGTAATGTATTACATGTGTCACATAACACATAATTTATCCAGAAGACACTTTCCAGAGAATGAGCTGCAGGTCTCACTTCTAATCCCAGACTTTAAGTTGTATTCTGATATAATACTTTCAAATTAATACTTAAATAAGGTCCTAGGTTAGAATAAGTAGCACCTGAATTATAATAATAATTCTGCTAATGAAACATTTATGCACTAGGGGGAAAAGCAGCATTGCATACAAGGAGGAAATAAAGAAATCCTGGCAAGATAAGTTTTTTTCTCACCATTTATCAGGGCTTGTTAATAATACTGATGTTCCAGTATTAGTAATAGCAACTACTATGCAATGAGCTCCTACCATGTTGCATACATATCTCCTCTCATCCTCACAAAAACATGGTGAAGTGATTACTATTTGGCCCATTTAATAGCTGAATAAACTGAGCACAAAAGAGGTTAAATGATTTGCCCACGGCCAAACACTTATTAAGTGGAGAGTACGACTTTGCTTCCAGGTGTGTCTAAGCCAAAGAATGCTTTTTTCACTACATAAAGAACTGGAGTTTTAGAGCTAGCCCGGCTTCTCATGTATTTATTGAGTTACTGAACCTCTTTGAGCTGAGTTTTTCCCTTGAAATGAGAGAGCTGTTGATAGTCCTCACTTTGTCGATTATAAACCCTCTTAGGAGTTAAAGTTGAATGGGGAGCTTTTAAATAAGAATGATGTTTGGGGAGCAACCCTCATGAGCAGAATAAGAATTTCTTCTTTCAAAGACTCTGCAGGTATGTCTAAGGTTTAGAACAAGTTGAGAAAGCCTGGCATAAATGGCTGAATTGTGAAGACTATTAAATAAGGTTTTTTTATCTTTAAGCACTTACAGTAATTCCCAATACATAGCCATTTCTCAGTGGTGGTTGCTATTGATTTTGGGGGGGTAGATTTATTGAGAAGACCTGCATTCACTCGATGAGAACTAAGCTTCCGGCTTCTAGCATACAATAAGACACAATTTCTAAGTGGATTAGTGCAACTCAAACAGGCATTTATCTGAAAAATAACTTCACCTGGACTATGGCTGTATCTTCAATGACATGGGTGCCTACAACGAAAATGGAGGACTTGGCCCTTGACCTAGAAACTTACTCTCTAATTGGGAAGACAGAACATGTATATTCTGATTAGAATGAGCCTGAATTAACTGAGGATTTGTGGTAATTAGACAACCATTCGCATTGTTTTTATTAGTTTTATTAAGCCCCTTTACATACTGACTCTTTAAAATTACTTAAGCTTACTTTTAATTGTGATAATAATTTATCCCCTTGAAAAGTCAAATGATATCTAAAACGACTGTACCTGTTTCTACTACACTGAATTTAATCTCTTCCCTAGATGTATAGCCTTCTAGGCCTTTCCTAGACTCTCTTCATATGTATATAATTTTACTTTTGCTTAATTTCACATGAATTGTATAATAGATTGCATTGTTATGGTTTGGATTTAGAATGCCCCCCTAGACTTCCTGGAGACAAGGCAGCCATGATGGAGGTGGGTCTTGGTTATTGAGGTGTATTGGGCAGGGTTCACTAGATTAACAGAATTCACAGAATGAGTATATTTGAAAAAGAGATTTATCAGATGGGCTTACAGTTTGAAGCAATGTAGTCCCAAGTTCTGACTGCACGTGGAGAGTCAGAGGAACCAGTAGCTGGTCAAGCAGTCTAAGAGCTGGAGTCTTAGGATCGGAGCAACCACTAATTCAGTCCCAGTCCAAGATGTGAAGATCAGGAAGCTCTTCGGAGAAATGATGAAGTTTCAGTTCGAAGGGCTGGAGGCCGAAGATCTCAGATGAGAGCAGAAGATCAAGAAGCTCTTCAGAGAAACGGCAAAGTTCCAGTTCTGTGAGCTGGAGGCCGACGATATCAGGCAAGAGCAGATGCGTTTTCTTCGGAAAGAGTCAGGCACACTCTACGCGGCTTCTCCCTCTTTTATCTAAGTCCTGCACCTATCAGAATCCTGCTGCCTACATTCAGGGCAGGCTTTCTGTTTAATCTGCTGTTACACACCCAAAGTCACATGATCTTGGGTGTGTCATGATCAGGTCAAGTTGACAAACTAGATTGACTATCACATGAGGAGAAGTCCCTAGGGGTGTGACCTTAGGGATTATATACAGTCCCTTTTCCCCTTGCTCTCTCACACTCTTGCTTCTCACCTCTGTGAAGTGAGAGCAGAGCCACTGTGTTCTTCTCTGTCTCTCTGCTTCTACCGCCATGCCCTGAACTCTGCAGACTTCACCTGGCCTAACATGGACTAAATCCCTGAAATCTCCAGAACTGTGAGCAAATAAATCTTCATTCCTCTAAGTCATGGTGGTCAGGTATTTTGGATTACAGCAGAGACAATGCTGACTGAAACATGTATGTTCTACAACTTGTTTTTTTCACTCAACATCATTTCTTGACAATAAAGATAGAGCTGCCTCATTCTTTCAACTGTTGCATAGTATTTTATATATGTATAATCAATAGATAATTTACTTAAGTACTCAGTCTTATCGATGAGCATTTTTGTTGTTACCATGGATTATAATGCTTGGCAAAAAGTAGCAATAAAGTTGGTCAAAGTGTTAATATATTTTGCATGTAAAGAAGAGAATAATGGAAAAAGTGAAATGAAAACACAAGTAAACAGTTTTTCTTAAAATAATATAAATCTTCTACCAAATTTATATGAGTCCATTGTTTCAGCTGGTACAAAGCTAATAAAAACTTTTTTAAAGTTCTGGGTATATATACGCAATGGGATATTATTTAGCCATAAAGAAAAAAGAAATCATGTCGTTTGCTACAAAATGGATGGAACTGGAGGTCGTCATGTTATGTGAAATAAGCCAGACACAGAAGGACAAGTACTGCTGCATGTTTTTTCTCATATGTGGAACCTTTAAAATAAATAAATAAAAGATGACCTGAAAGCAGAACAAGGACTTTTAGGGAAGAGGAAGGGGACAGAAAGGGGATGGAGGGGAGAGTAGATGCAATCAAAGCATGATATACACACATATGGAAATGTTACAGTTCAACCCATTAATTTGTACAATTAATGTATGTTAATAATAAAAATCCTTCAATGGAAATAAAATAAAATAAAAGTTCTGGGCCAGGATGAAGTGACCAAAGGCATTAGAATTCACTAGTGGCTTCCAATGAGTAGCTTGTAAATGTGTTCCATGTGTTTTCTGCCTTTGAGGAGAGCTGAAGATGGGCTCCCTTTTCAATTAACTCTGTAGGAAAGGAAAAAACAAATCTTTACTAAATGACCCAGTCTTTACTTTTGCCATCAATCCAGTTGAAGTGTATTAAATTTGGGATTATAAAACATGTGAAAGGGGAAAAAGAGGTACAGCCTACATAATTAAACAATATTACTAGAATAAGTTTCAAGAGATTTTTCCATGACATAAAGCCATACTCGGTGTTCTATTTAAAAGAGCAATGGATATATCATTAATTTTCTCTGTATCAATGTTGTGTATCAGGAATTTACAGTAGTCCCTTGGGTTATAAACCTGACATCTTTTGAAATTCTTAACATTTTTACTTTCTCTCTCTCTCTCTCTCTCTCTCTCTCTCTTTCTCTTCCTCCCTTTTTCTTTTGCAATTTGTTATTGTTGTTGTCATCATGATAGAAAACATGAACACTGTTAGCTTCCAAATTATAATGGATCCATCTGGTTTTGGTCTTCCTTTAGTATTCTTTCCTTTGGATGTATGTCCAGTCCTCTCCCATTCACATGGCTTTGTTGGGATGACAATCATAGGATTCTCTCTCACTCCCATTTCTCATCTCACCCCAAAGTGTTTGAGATGTGATGCAAGCGAGGTCAATTTATACAGCTCCTCTGTATAAACTTATATTCTGAGGAGAAACAAAGGAAAAAGGAACAGGATTGGATCTGAAACTTCCATTTGCACCTCTAAAGAGGTGGTCCCCGAGATTTTGACAAAATCTGAAGGTTCAGGTTCTTCGAGTTTCCCAAAGTTTTTTAATCTCTTCCTAAGATTTTATGCCCCCTATATCCTAATGGATTTCTTCTTTCTCATCCAAAGCTTAAAGCATAGGAACTCAGTCCATCTCAGAACAGGAAAAAATAATTGGATCTATCAACCAGGACTAAAGATTTGTATCACAATACATGTTGAAAAATGACAAACATACAGAGAAGGAGTGCAAGGACATAGAGAGATATACTTGTCAGCAACCTCTTCACTATCCCTCAACTCTCGTTACATACACACTGTTTTCTCAGTAAAAACTATTTGATGTGTACTACATACTCATATTTTTTCTTCTGGACACCATATCCATTGCCTTTCTACATGTCAAATTCACTTCAACTCTGGGCTCTACCTCCTCATAAAGTTCTTAACACCTCAGGTCATACCAGTATTTCATTTTTTTTGCACCATCATGTTAGTATCTTACCTAACCAGAAGCAAGAAAAGATTTAGAAGTTAGTGCAAAGGTAAAAAAGAGAAAGAAAAACATGGAAGACAAGAAAAATGGAAACATGGAATTTCTGAGATCTCATTTTACTATCATCTTGGTTTAGGTTCTGAATTTTCAATTCAATTTATGTGACTTTCAATGCTTCTTTTGGTACCAGTTTTTCATTTCTTGGTTATGGATAGAGAATGTTATTCCAATCTATATTTTTCTTCCCGGTAAATAAACAAAGATAGTATGTCAGGTGTCATCAGCTTCAAGGTTACTTGCAAGAATTATCTGCCTTTACACAGACCCTGACAATTCTTGAGCCTATAAAAGAGCCTTTGATGGCATATCAAAAAGTGCTTACTCTGCCCTCAAGAGATGATTGGTTTTCTATCCTTTCCTTTATGAATGATAGATAAGAGGGTATGCTATTCCTGTGCATCTTTTGCCTATTTTCAGGGAGAAGATATATAAATGTATGGTTTGTAAGAAATTATTCTGTGGTTTCTAACTTTCTATTCTGTGTGATATTTTCCTTCATTTTCTACTACTTTCTTTATATCTAGCTAAATGCGAGTAATTCTAAACTATTTTGGCATAGGTGTAAATTCTGAGATCCCAAGCAAAGCACAAGAAGTCACCATTACTCCTAGCACTATCCTCCTGGGGACTGAGAGGGCCAATTGTGAATGCAGTTGTAAACTCAGATGCTGGAAAAGCTGCTCCAACTGGCGCTGGCTGAAGCTTCCCCTTTTGTTGTGCAACAGTAAGTTCAGGGGGAACTAGGTGGTTGACTCTGCAATTCAGTGTATTGGCTCCCTCTGGGTCCCGTGGATGCCTGACGCCACCCCATCTTTTGTCCTTGCTTCTTTTGATTGATACCAGTTGAAGATGTGAACTTTGATCTTGTTTGCCTGTCTCTTTTTTGATGCATAATGGCTTACATATGTTTAAGTAGAATATTTATGATAAAACCACCTGGTTCTTCTAAAGAATTCTAGGAGGAATGACTCATTTTCCCCCTTGATTAGAGTGCATAGCATTATCTTTTTGGTTTTGTTATTTTGACAAATATTATGGGCTTCTATGCACCAGGATAGATGTATAGCCATTTAAAATTACCACTACTAATAATGTAAGGCAAAAATAATTAAAAATAAAAATTCTCAAAAGAACAGACATTCTCCAAGGAAAGGAAAATTTGATGTAACATATTAATTCACCAAGCACATGCATTTAAAACCTCTCTCAGGATAGTGGAAAACAGAGCAAACATCTGGGAGATTTCAGCTGTGAAGTAAAATTACGATCATTGGTTACAGAGACTTTTCTTGCCCCCTGCTTGTAAACAGCCAAACAAGTTCATGGAAAAGTATAAAAATAGGAGGAATCATCAAACCCAAACTAAATATCCCTTGTCAAGATAAAAGAGTAACTTTTGGGCAGAAATTCAGAAAACTATTAAACACACACACACACACACACACACACACACACACACACACACACAGAAGTTTCCAAATTTTGAACTTTAGAATAGAACTCATAAATCATTCCCCCCACCCCCAGCACCCACCTCACTGACCTGATAGCCTGCAACCCTCTTGCTATGTGAATACATGAGGGCTTCTCACCTATTGGACCAACAGCTAGTGTGTTTTTGTCAATACATAAACTTGGCTTTCTTCCTCACTTTTTTTTCAGATGTCAGCCCAAATATCTCTTCCTCACCTTAGTCCAGGAGTATTTTTCTTCATAACCCTTATTATTTCCTTATGTACATGAGTATGTGTTTGTTTACTACATATTCTCCTTTCTGAAATGTTAGCTCCTTGAGGGAGGATTCAGTGTTAAATTCCCAGAACTTGAGACTGTGCCTGGCACATGGAAAATACACATGGGTATTTACACATGGGTATTTACTGAACAAATGATTGAAAAACATAAAAGAATGAGTGTTATAGTTTACATCTGACATGTCCCCCAAAGTCTCATGTGTTCAGAGGTTGGACTTTGGGGAAATGATGGAATCTGAGGGCTCCGACTTCATCATTGGGTCAATCTATTGATGACTGAATGGACCATTGGGAGGTGGAAAGTAGTTGGAGGAAGCAGGTCACTGGGGGCGTACTCTGGAAAGGTTTATCTTCTTTCTGACTCCTTCCTTTTTCTCTCTGTTTCCTCCCGGCCATAAGCTGAGCAGCTTTTCTCCACCATGCCCTTCCACCATGATGTTCTGTCTCACCTCAGGCCAGGGCAATGGAGCTGGTCCACCATAGACTGAGACCTCTAAAACTGAACTGTGGGCTGAAATGAACTTTCTTCCTCTAAGTTGTTCTTGTCAGGTATTTTGTTCACTATGACACAAAGCTAACAATGAGGAATATAGAATGTGTGGTGTACATGAAGATGTACCAAGAAGATCCCTCCATAAGGAAGGAGGACCTCTTGCCTCTCATCCTTCAGCCGTTGGCCCTGTCGTTATTACCTTGGCTGCAGAGAGCACCTTGCCAAGGTCACGCCCCTTTGTGGGTTGTCCCTAGATGAGGACTGACTGAGACAGAGGTGTAAAGGCAAGGTCATTTGGAATCAGCATGGGAAAACTGATGAGCCATTTCAGCTCCAGAGCTTCCCAAGGGAGTGACTGAGTTGCTCGTCCTCATTATAATATGCTTTCTCCCTTGATCAATCTTGTATTTCCACTCCCTTTCCACAGGTATTGATTCCACGACATCCCAAACTCAAAGGCTACTCCCCGGAGAACCCAAAAGATGAAAAAATGGGAACTGTCCTCTTTTTACAACTTAACTGTTTTATTTCACAAGATTGTATCTTCATCCAAAAGTAAATTCCTTTATGTGGCAGATATTGGTGGAGAAATTACTATGTTCCTGGCACTGTTTAGGGCACCGATATGATACAAATTAAGACATCCACAAGTTTTCTGGATTCCATGAACTTTATATTCTAGTTTAAAGGAAAAAATAGTAAATAGGTAAACAAAAGTAAAGATAATTTGTGGTAGGGATAAGAAATGTGAGAAAAACAAACTACATAGTAGACTGAAGTGGGGAGTGATCAGCTGTTCTAGATGGGATGGTCCGAGAGGGGGCCTTTGAGGCAAGGACTTCGAAGTTGAGATTAAATGGTGAGAGAATTCAGGCTGCCTAAGTCTTGGGGAGGGGCAGTCCACGTATGTTTATCAAGTGCAGACTACATGCAGGCACTGGAGTAGATAATAGGGTTATAAAGATAAGTTTTACACAATTCATGTCTCTAAGAAAGTCATTTTCTTACTCACAGTCATAAATAATTAGAATGTTTTAATGGAAGTGACTCTGGGTACTTTATTACCCTGTTGATTAGACTAGTTGGTAAAAGAATTAACCAATATTATTTTAATGAGTGCTTACTATGTGCCATGTCTTCTAAATAGATTTCATATACTCACAGACTCCATTATAAAGCAGGTATTATTATTATTGTGTCTCTTTTTTTTATTACTGTACTGGGGATCAAACCCAGGGCCTTGTGCATGCTAGGCAAGCACCCTACCACTGACCTACATTCCTATCCCCTTACTTTATTATCTAATAGTTAATAAAACCAAGACATTTGATAATTTCCCAAACTCAAAGTTAGCAAGCAGGCAAGGTAGAAATTAAACCATGACAGTCTAAATCCAGATCTAGCACTCTTGATCTTTTGTGTTATATTGAAACTTCTCCTTACTCTGTAGATGTTCCTTCCCACGTGGAGTTCAAAAGGTTCATATGTTAAGAGAGAGAGAGAGAGAGAGAGAGAGAATGATTCTCCTTCCCACTTGGAGTTCAAAAGGTTCACATGTTAAAGAGAGAGAGAGAGAGAGAGAGAGAGAGAGAGAGAGAGATGAGGATCTCTGCGTTTTGCAGCATTTCTCTATGCCAATATTCAGTTCAACTATTTTGCAAAATGAAAAGCAATATATCTTCACTAATTTATAACCTGATGGTATCACTGTGTCCTTTGCACATTGTCTCTATTAGTAATCTCAGGAAATTTGAAAGCACCAGAACCAGTTATTCCTGAGGATACAATGGAGATTTTCCCAGATTTTCTTCCAACACTAATACTTGAGAAAGAAGCAAAAACTTAACCAGTACTTGCTGAGATAAAACCAAAGCATAAGAGAACATAAAATGAATCACTTTAAAATTGAAAATGCACAACAAATAGTGAAATATTAGATGTACAAATGTTCACTCAATCCACAGAGAACTGAAATGTTCTCATGGCCCTGGTCCGTGGCTTTCAATGTCAGAGTAACGGGTATAATTTTCCATTGGATGAGATACTGTATCATTTGCAGCTTAACAAGTATTTTTAAGATTTTCATCTTCACTCATCACTGATGGAGTCATACAGCAACTCAACACAAAACTTTGATCTCATAAGAAGACATTTGTGCTTCTTTCTTATGTTTGCCTAAAATCTGTTTTCAGAGGATACTTCAAGCTATGACTGCTTATTTCCAATTTTTCAAAAGTCTGGGTAACAAGAAAAGGAGGAGTAATAAAAACAGCAAATTGGATGCTGAAAGCATTTCTAATTCGTATACAGCAACTTATAAAGTACTTATTTTAGAGATGCTAAGAGTGAGGCTCAGAGAAGCAAAGGACTTTGCTTTGGGTCATATATATAACTACAGAGGACCCAAGCCCAAGCTGCTTTGAATTCCAACTCTCACAGTTATAACCACTGCCTTATCTTGGATAAAAACTAATTTCACATCTGAATACTTATTAACAATCATTACATTTTTCAGCAATTTTATTTCAACATCTTGGCTTAATGGCTAGATCTTCTGTCAAAAATCAATCCAGTAGGGGTCTTTCAAGTCATGCTAATCTATCTCCATAGCTCTGATCATTTATCTTTATATCACTGTGCAACTGGGATTTTTAACTTTCAAGGACTTGGGCTATTCTTTCTATGTGTAGGTTTTAGAAATCACCCCTCACTGAGTTATATGTTTCTTGATTTAACTAGTAATTGGCTTACCTTCTATTTTAATTTTGTCTTTTTTGTGTGTGTTCATCTCTGCATTGTGAATGTGTTGACCTGTTGTTCTGCAAGAAAAAATATTCAGGACACCTTTTCTAAATAGCTTTATTGAGATACAACTTAGATGCTATATAATTCTCTCATTGAAGTGTAAAATTCACTGGTTTTTTGTGTATTCACAGAGCATCCATCACCACACTCAATTTTAGAACATTTTCATTACCCCAGAAGATACTCTGTCCTTAGCTGACCTCCCCTAACCTCCCCACCCCTAGTCTTAGACAGCGGTACCGGGGATTGAACCCAGGGGCGTTTTACCTCCGAGCTACACCCCAGCCCTATTTTTTTTACTTTATTTTGAAACCGGGTCTCACGAAGTTGCGGAGGGCCTCACTAAGTAGCTGAGGCTACCCGCGAACCTGGATCCTCTGGTCTCCACCTCCCAAGTACTGGAATTGCAAGTGTGCGTCACCACGCCCGGCTTAGAGTCGTGTTTTAAAGGTTCGTCCATGTTGTAGCACATGCCAGTCCTTCATTTATTTTCATCCTGAATAATATGTACCTGTATGTATATACACATTTTGTTTATTCATTCATTAGTTGATGGATATTTAGGTTGTTTTGGCTCTTACAAATAATGATGTTATGAATGTTCGTGGATAAGTTCTGGTGTGTAATTTGGCTTCACTTCTCTTAGTTACATACCTACCAGTGGAATTACTGACTCATAAAGTAACTCTATGTTTAACTCTTTGAAGACCTGTGAGATTATTTTCTTAAGTGGCTGCGTCATTCTATATTTCCACCAGCAGTGTAGGATGCTCCTGATTTCTTCATATCCTGGTCCACACTTAACTTTTGTACTTTAGCCATCTTAGTGGGTATGAAGTGGCATATCATTGTGGTTTCAATTTGCATTTATTTTTTCTTAACTTTCTAAAAATAAAATACTTAATAAAGAAGTTTAAAATGCCTATGAAGGATATACAGCAACTAACCTTTAGAAACTAAAGGGGAAAAAATCTCATGGTAGAAAATACACAGATGTTTTCAACCCCATCTTTTAAAAATTAGAATAGAAAACTTTGTAGAGTAGAAAGTTAATATCTGAAATATGCTCAAGCCAAAAGAAAAAACATTCCACATGATAAACTATGTGTGCTAATGATGATGATTCTCTGAATAAATGATATGCTAATCATTCCTTAGTTGGTATAAGGCACTTTGCCAGAGAAGACACAAGGAATGCTGTCAAATTATGAAAAGCAGTTCCATGAAAGTTTTAGGTAATCTATTTTTGAAGAACTTGGTCAATGCGTTAAACAGCCATATCTCTGACAAACCAGGATTATTCCTTAAATGCTCATTCATTCCTACTATGTCTTCCCACTGTGTGTAAGACAGCATATGTATCATAGACTTGTACAGGTAAATGTAAGATTAAGTGCAAAGCTGAGAGCTGGATAGAGCAGATGATCCCTTTGCCAAGGAGCATTTGAAATGAAAGACAAGAAAGAATCCAAAAGAAATGGGCTTTTGGATATGGTGGCGTATGCCTGTAATTATAATATTTGGGAGGCTGAGATGGGAGGATCCTAGGTTTGAGGTATCAGGCCAGCCTCAGCAACTTAGCAAGACCCTGTTTCAAGAATATATATATTTTTAAAAAGGGCTGGGGGTGCAGTTTGGAGGTAGAATGCCCCTGGGTTCAATTCCCAGTACAAAAAGCCAAAAGAAAAGAGATGGAAAAATGTTTACCAAGGAGCATTGGACCCAACTATTACTTTGTTTACTTTTCTTTTCTAAAACCCTAGAGGCTTATAAATAGCATGTCCATATATTCTAATTTGCTCATGTGGCCTTGGTTTATACCTGTTATCCTGCTGTTGCTGTCTTTGTTAATATCTTTCCCTTTCACTCTTTTTTTTTTTTTTTTGCAGTACTGGGGATAGAACCCAGGGGCATTCTACCTCCGAGCTACACCCCCAGCCCTATTTTTAATTCTTTATTTTGAAACCTCCCATTATGATGAAAAATCACATGAGATATTGCTCCTGAGGGAGGGAAATGTCAGGAATTAGGAAGGCTCTTTTTCAGATGGCAAAGCTAAGGAGCTCAGCTGATGCCCCATCCTGAAGAGTATCAAATCCGTATCTTCTGTACAGGCTTCCTTAGCATGCCTCTTATTTCTTTTTATCCTAGAGGTGCTGAGGGGTAGAAGGGGTATGGCACGTTGGAGCACAACAATCCTGATGGGAACACTGGATTCTGTGGATTGAAACTTGACTTACTTCCAAGCACCACTTGACAGAATCGAAGGTGCTATCTCCCTATCTCCCAAGTTCTGTTAGCTGTAGGTGGACCTGGATATACAGGGAGTTCAGTGGATTGGGCTCTAAAGAAGCAGGGAGGCTGAAGCAGGAGCTGACCCTGTGTGTGTGTGTGTGTGTGTGTGTGTGTGTGTGTATTCCAATGTAATAAGAATGACATAGGGAAAAATATGATTTCTCTAAGTCCTATGATTTTAAAACCATAAGCAATTGTGACATATAGAAATGGACAGTTAATGTTATTACTCTTCTTAGAATAACTCAGACACATTCTTCAATAAGAATTTCACTAAAGGACCAGAATTTTACAAACATTCACTAAGCATTTATTATTATTAAAAAAAAACCCAGCTGGGCATGGTGGTGCACACTTGTAATCCCAGTACTTGGGAGACTGAGACTGGAGGATCCGGAGTTTGCCGCCAGCCTCAGCTACTTGGTGAGGCCCTCTGCAACTTAGTGAGACCCGGTTTCAAAATAAAGAATAAAAAATAGGGCTGGGGTGTAGCCCGGAGGTAGAAAGCCCCTGGGTTCAATCCCCAGTACCGCAAACAAAAAAAAAACCTTTAGACTTTAATGGTAGGAAAACTCTTCCATCTATATGTTAGGGAGCTGTTAGTTGAATTTAAAGATGGATTTCTGTGGAAAAATGTATGATTAAACAGAGCCTTGCTGTTTATTTTTGTCTGTAGTATATTTTATACTTTAAAATTCTCTTACAATACATTTACACTTAAAGATAAAACAATAGGTTGGGCTTCATATACCTTCTCACAGTGAATATTCTTCACTTGTTGTTACCATTGTATCCATAAAGGGGTATATGCTTCTCTTTCTTCTCTTTTATACACACACACACACACACACACACACACACGCGCGCGCACACACATGCACGCACACAGACACACACCCTGCTTCCTTTCTCCCTTTAATTAATTAATTAGTTAATTAATTAATTTATTTCGTGGTGCTAGGGATCAAACTGGGGCTTCAGGCATGCTGGGCAAGTGCTCTACCAATAATCTATATTCTCAATGTCCCTTAAAATTGAAATTTTTAAATTTACATGAAGCAATTTATAACTAGCCCACAAATATTGGTAAATCCTGTAGTAAGTTGTGAGTGTCTAAGAACTGAAGAGAGAATAAAACCATAACACAGGGAATGAAAGCAGGAAGAAGACAGTATTATCTTGATTTTGTCTGTCACCTGCAAATAAATATAGTCAAAATTGGACTAAAACTTCTGCCAATGTGGGCTTCATAAAATGAGGCAAAAACATAAATGCAACAGCACATATAAAAATTGTGCATAAAAATTAATTCTGTGATGAAGAGAAAAGTGAAAGAGTCATGCTTTCCAAATCTTCTGATCAAACAATGGAAAGAAAGGGGGTTATCAACTAAGATCCTGGAAAGAGAAGATGCTGAGTGTGAATTATTTTGAAATCCTATCCAAACCCCAATATACATGCATGGAGAACAAGTATCTGTGTGTTCTGTTGAACGGTGGTGTGGGTTGGGGATTTGCTCCAGTTTCTGCAGTCAGCATTTCTGAGCTCTGTCCTGATACTGTGCCAAGGGGACATCTTTGGGAAGACTTACAGTATGCCATCAGCGCCGGTCCTGTCTTTAGTTCCCAAACCACTTTCAAAGCCACATTCATCCTGCAGGGCTGTGACCCTTAGGAAAGCACATTTCTCCAGTGCCTTTGTTAGGCCCATGCGATCGGCCTCTTGGCTCTGGTGGATTCTGATTCTTCAGAAGACTCTAGTTGGACTCCATGAAAGGTGTGGAGGATATGAGTAGCAGAGAATGTGGCTTTCTGAAACCCGGTATGCTTGTATGGTCTCAAATTATGGTTAAACCTGGGTTTTCATTTCTTCTGAGTTTGAAAGATGGGAAATACGATAAAATTTGATTATTATGCTTGGAAATATTCTCGAACATGATTCATTTGGCTGCTGTTTAACTCTGAGTTTCTGAGTGTGTGTTTTCTCATATGGAAATATGTTTCATATAAAGTTGCACTAGCCTGTAAACAACAACAATAACGAAATAACTGGGCCTATTATGATAATCAAATTGACAACTTATTACCTTAAATGAGAAAGTAGGATATCCTTTTACCAATATTCCAGTCCTCAAATATCTATGAAGCTCCTTACAGGAACAAGACCCTGTACTAAAATGCTGTAAATGATACAACTATTAGCCTACTTGAATGTAATATTTAAGTGTGGCTTAATATTCAGAGAAATAACTCATGTCTTGGCTACAAATAGAAAACAAACATAGCTCAATTCTTGATTATTAAAAATATAGGAGTATTCTCACTAAATAGGCTCACTTTGCTCAGCCTAATTGCCTTGAATTTAAAGGTTACATAATATCACTATATTTATTTTTGTTTTCATACTACAAGTTGGTATTGACAGGATGCATCTTAGAACATAATGAATTCATTTTATAGTTGATGCTTTTGTGAGGACAAATCAGGCTTCTATAACAATTATAAATAGTTGCAACCCTCTGTTGAAAAGGATGGAGTGGTCTTCACTTATTATTCTCTCTTTCATTCTTTTACTTTAGCCAGCATATGAGCGTTTCCTTCTCCCCAAACTTTCTATCAGCAGTTTGCCAACTTGCTTCGCTATATTGATTTCATACTTTTTTCATTAATCATCTCTGTCAGAGGTTTTCCCCAATGATTGGACAACTTTGAAGATTGATTTCCATCTCCAAAGTGTTAAATTTCCGTCCATTCCCAGGGTTCAGCTCACAATGCTAGTCACTGAAAAACACTTTGTCAAAATTGGGGGCAAATTGATCCATCTTTTCAGATCACAATCTCTTCATCTGTTAAAAAAACAAGAAGAAAAACCAGATGGTATCTACGTTCCCTGTAGCTTTGAGTAAGTATAGTGCATGAGTCCTGTAAACCTGTAACAAATATCACAGTAGAATTTACTATCCCATCAATATTTACTACTTCTGAGATGTAGTCAGTAGTAGAAGTTAGTCGGTAGATGGCACTGTTTATTATGGTATTAGCATTAAGAATCACAGAAAGCCAAATATCTCACCTGATCAGAGTGGGGGTAGGAGAGGAGGGGACTCTGTTCTTACAGAAGAGAACACATAGATTTCGGAAAGGTTGGAGTGACCTTGAAAAGCGATCCTGTTCGGCTTCCTGGCTCTTTAAAAGGAAAACTGTTTTAGATATTTTTCAGAGAAGTGGATATTTTTAACACACTTCATTTACTCCTTTCAAATTTGAAACACTCAAGAAATCTATCTAAATCACTTCTTTTCTTCATGTCCTTGTATTCAGTCCTGAGTGAAATTCAGAACAATTCTTTCTATCCCCTACATGTGAAATCCCTCCAGGGCATTAGGGAGCATTATTCTTTTACACAAGCATTTTTTTTTTCTTCCTTGTGTCCTGAGAAATAATACATCACATTCCTGGGAAGTGACTATCCACCATGCTTTCTTGAATTCTGATATGCCATTCATATCAGGTCCACATGTGTAATCTATTATCTATATATACAGGTAGTTATTAAATAATCAAGATATACAGACATGTACAGTACACAACAGATATACACAGCATTTTCATTGGCTAGAAGCAAATTCTAGCAAATTCAATCATTTGGAGAAAATCGATAGAAAAAAATGAACAAAACATAACTCATAACTATAATATGTAGAATGTTGCTTTCAACTACTATCTCTTTTCCTTTTCCTCTTATTTTTCTATGTTTTTATTCAAGAATTTAAAACACCATCAAATAAATCTTCAGAACAGATTTGCAGTTAGTTAAGAGAGTTAACCATCTTGCACAGTAAGATATTTTTCTCCTTTAAAATATTTAAGGAAACATTAGTATACTTAAGCTCTTTACTATTTGTCCCTCTCTGTTACTATGTTTTAAGTCTACGAAAAGTATGGAACATATTTCATGTGTCATAGGCCCCAAGAATCCTATATAGTACTTGCTTAATAAACTATACAGTGAGTTTTTGATGATTGGATGAATTAATAAATAATTTCATCTAATTTAATTCAATCATTCAGAAGAATTATCAGGTACTTTCAAAATATGGTTTTAATTATATCACGTCAATATTTTGTTCCCCTGTGATAAGTAAACTTACTTACCATGTTATGTATCAAGTCAGTAGCTTTCTTTGTGTTATTACCAAAAAGTGAAAACAAGGGTAAAAGGAAGCCGCGTAAACAATTAATCCTACATATAGAAGTGTATTTAGATTAAATAGTCATCTTTTCTAACCTTTTGATTATTATGAATGTATTCATTACATAATATTACCCTGTACACTTTTTTCCATAGAATATATTATTACAAGGCTTTCCTTTTTATTTTCTTCCAAGTACAACCTTACTTATTCTTTTAAATTGGAAAATATTGAGGATTTTTTGGTTCGATTCATTTTTTTATTTGAAAAGTTTATTTTATTTATAGTTTTTGCTATTTTGAATGTTTCTTAAACTCTACTAGTCATCATTAACCACAGAATGGTATGAGCATTGTAATTTTATTCTATAGAATTCCTAGGGTTGTGTCACAAAAGATGCTCTATTGAAAAACTGACATATTTGATTAATAAATGCACTTAAAACTTGAAGAAATCACTTGGTAGTCTATATATCATTTAGTATTTTGTAATAAAACTTGGTATCTTATGAGCATATTTAAAATAAATATAATTTCTTGAAAATAATATACAGATGACAATACATGCATGAAAAAAATGTTCAAAATCATACTTAAGGACATGCGATTTGAAACCATAGTGAGGTATTATCACACCTATTAGACCAGCCAAAGTAAAAATACTGGCAGTACCAGATAAAAGTGCAGAAGCAGAGATACTGGGTTGATAAAATACTGCTGGTGAGTATTTATTTATTTTTTTCCATTTTTTTATTTATTACATTTATTGGTGCATCGTAGTTATACGTCTTGATAAGTGTCAGGGTATCAGAAGTATGCATGCACACATTGCTCATTTAGACCTCCCTCAAATCCCCACGAAATAGGTTAGCAGATTTTTTTTTTTTTTTGGTACTGGGTATTAAACCCAGGGGCCTTCTACCATTGAGCCACACCCCCAGTCCTGTTTTTTATTTTTGAAACAGGATCTCACTAAGTTGCTGAGGGCCTCTCTAAGTTGCTGAGGCTGGCTTGGAACTTGTGATCCTCATGTCTCAGCCTCCCAAATATTGGGATTATAGGAGTGTACCACCATGCCACCATGTCCGGCCAGCAGATTTTTAAAAACTAAATGTTCACTTATCATATGACCCAAGCTTGACCCGGCTGGACATTTATTCCAATAAAAAGGAAGGAAATGTTTTTACATGCAACAACTTGAATAAATCTTAAGGGAATCATGCTGAGAAGGGGGGAAAAAAACCAATCTCTCAAATCATATACTATATGATTCCATTTATGTAACATTCTTGAGATGACAAAGTTATATAGATGGAGAACAAATTAGTGTTTGCCAAAGCTTATAGATGGTGATGGGGGTGGGTGGTACTATAAAAAGGTAGCAAGAGGGAAGAGAACTAGAGGGCATTATATTAAGCAAAACAAGTCAGGCATGGGAAGACAAATACTGCCTGTTCACACAAACATGTGGAAACTAAAGTTGATCTCAAAGAAGTAGAGAGTAAAATAGTGATTTCCTGAGCCTGGGAAAGGTGTGGAGGAGAGGAATAGAGAGAGAATGGTTAAGCGATATGGGGTGCAGTTGGATAGCACAGTAGGATCACTATGATTGACTAATTAATTTAATATTTCAAAATAGCTAGTAGAGAAAATTTCAAATGTTCCAACACAAAGACATGATAAATGTCTGAGGTGATAGATATGCCACTTACCCTGATTTGAACATTACATATTATATACACATATTAAATTCCATTGCATGCATATGTTGAAATGTCACAATTATTATATGTCAATTAAATAACCTCACTATGAGGTGTAATTACAATTCACTAGTAAAAGAATAAAAGTAAAAATAAATTAAAATATATATGAGTATATAACTAAAAAAAAAAGAGGGAGAAGAGATCTTAGTGGTGATGGCCTAGTTCTGTGTCTTGATTGTGTCAGTCATTACATAAATCTACACAGGTGATAAAATGTCATAGAACTATACACACATTGCACCAATGTTAATTTGTCTGGTTTTGATATTGCATCATAGTTGTGTAAGGTGTGGCCATTGGGCAAAACTGAGTGGAGAGTACATACTACTTTCCTGTACTACCTTTAAAATTTCCTGTGAATCTATAATTTTTCAAAACAACAATAATTTCCAGTCATTTCTTGCCATCTTTGATTGCGTTCTAAAACAGCCAATGCAGTATTTTTCTTTCCTCAATGCAATTTTTCTTTATTTTATATATTGCAGTTGTTCTCTTCTGGTGGGTTTGTTCCAACGTCCAATAAAGTAAGCTTTCTCAGATATCTTTACAGCTTTTGAAATAGTAAATATAAGGGTATGTAGAAGAAAGTTTGCAATTTCTCTATTCAAGAGCAAGGTTAATTAGCACACAGAATAGAGTGAGGTTAATCAAGAAGGAAGCATGCTTATGTAGAAAGAGTTGTTTTTTTTTTATTTTAGATAAACAGGTAAAATATTATATCTAGCTAAAGGAGTGATGACTGTCTCTTTCTGGAAATATAAGTCATTGCTTTTGACTATTGTAATCCTGACACTTTAGAACTTCCACATTTCATATTACATATTTAAATGTAAGCAGAAAAAGAAACTGTTAGGAATAAATCTTCAGTTTATTCCCCAATCAAATGATATACTATACAATGAAATGCTTTGCATTTTCATTTGGTGCACAGATGTGTCTGCAAGGAACCTGACTTAAGTCCAGAATGTCTAGCCATAAATTATTCTGTGCTTCTCAGTTTTGATACAGAGAATATGCCTTTTAACTACTGATTCTACTGCTAAAGGATACTTGAAAGAACTATTCTGGAATAATTTTTGGAAACTTTTGAAGTGAAAAAAATGAGATATTTATCTGTTACTCAGATACTAAACCTAGGTCACAAATTTGAAAAATGTTATCAACTTTGTGCCATAAAATATATAGTAATTTGTGATTGTTCCTTACAATCCTCCCTTGAACACCTCATTTGTCAAAGTTACTCTTGCAGTCATTCACAAAAACTAAAAACCATCAACATTTCTAGATAAATTCTAATAGACTACTTAATTTGTTAAACATATTTGTCCATGAAAATTTGCTTTAAAAGTATTTTTACATTTCGCTATTCATATATGCTAAATGACTTCATGAACTAAGATATTTAAGAATTGTGTCAAAACTTATTAATGCCCCTATCTATATAATGAAACTTTTTTTTTATTTTTTACTTTTATCTTCTTCACTTTTTTTTTTTTTTTTTTGCAGTACTGGGGATTGAACCCAGGGGAATTCTACCTCCGAGCTATACACCTACCCCTATTTTTTTATTCTTTAATTTGAAACAGGGTCTCACTAAGTTGCAGAGGGCCTCACTAAGTAGCTGAGGCTGGCCGCAAACTGGGATCCTCCGGTCTCAGCCTCCCAAGTACTGGGATTACAAGCATGCGCCACCACGCCTGGGTATCTTCTTCACTTATTGCCTGTACATATATCCAGACGTATGCATTTTAACAAAAATATTTCAACAAGTATTTCTTCTTCCAGCTTCAGGTCTATTAGGCATTTTGCATGGGGCTAAAGATGCCACACTGTACTTGTACTTAAGTCTCAATCTTTATTTCCATCATGTTCTATGCTCCTTAATAAGCTCCATGAGACCAAGCTCAGGAGTGCTGGTCTGTAATCCTGAGGATGAGGTGGCCTGTATGGTAGGTACTAAAGATGGATTTGGTAGTAATACCTCTATACTAAAAGCATCAGTTAAATTCCTTTAGAAGCATCAGTCCAGCATATGAAAGGAGAAGCAGTGTGATAGCTTGTAACAATACTTTACTGGTGACCAAGATGAGCTAAGGTACAAGACAAAGCGACCGCTGTGACGTAACCTTCTTCAGTATTGTTTAGTCTTCCTCACTGTAACTTCCAGCTATCAGCTACCTAGGCTGCATCTATCTGTGCTTGTCCCCCACCCACTCTGGTAGAATTAAAAATAACTCCATTTAGCCTTAAATCTTAGATAAAACAGGAAATGTATTTCTCAACTTAGTAGAGGTCCCTTTTCAATCAGTATGAAAAATATCATCCCTTTCATAGTGGGTAACTGAAATAGCCAAGCAAATTAATTATAATCACACACATGCACACCCTAAAGCAATTAACCTGCTGAATAGATGGTTCTAACTTGTCCACTACTTCTACTCTTTAATAACCATGTACACACATTGATGTAAAAGACTCTTAGTTCACACCTCCATAAAACCAACTCTAGCTGACATCAGAGACTGAGGGTATGTAGTAGATTGGGGTTTTGGTTTGAAGTCCTGTTATTCTGGTGTTTTCCAGAGTATCTTAAAATGTCAATTGTAAATACACATTCAAATATTATTATTTGGCCAAGGCCCCACAGTTCCAGAAAGAGTTAATTCAAGAGACTTTGACTTGTGAGGTGAAAGTGCCATAAAGCCTAGCAGGTGGTTCGAGTCCCAGGAGTGGAAGAGGTCTGACTCGTTTTGCAGGTTGTCAGCTTTCTCATTGTCCTCTCCTAGGCAATACCCTGAAGCCCACAAGGTTTGCTCACACCCATGGACCCAAGAATTCAAAGAAACACTCTTTTAACTTGATGAGAGGAACCTCTCAGGGACACTCCTCTCTCCCTCCCTGGACACACCTTCCTACCCTGGGGCACTCCAGCATTCCACACCCTCTTTACTTTGATCTTTGCTTATTCATCTTGGCCTGTGTATGGTTTAGAGCTTGATTTGGGGTCTGTATACATATGAATGACTTGGCCTCTAGTGAAGAAAACCAGAAGGCATCACATCCCAGAATCCCACTTAGGTCTCTAGTAAAATAGCAACAGTTGAACCTCTTCATCTAGCTTTATCAAGAGAGGGAGAGCACAGCCCTATTTCCAAACAGTTCCCTAACTGAATTCTCTGCAGAGCTGTCCTAGTCTTTTTAGCTTAGTTAATGGGCTGCATAAATGAAGTTATAGATTTTCAGTATCTCCAGGAAACCATACCAGGTTGAAAATGGAGTTAGTCAGAAATTGACTAAAATATACTATTGTTTTTAGCACATATATTATATAGTAAGAGATTAACACTTTGGAGATTGGACTGTAGAGTAATTGACACAGGACATTATTGAAATTTTTTATAGATCTGACAATACACAAATATGTGCATACACGCTTGTGGACAGACACACACGCATCCTTCGTTAAGATAAGTCATTTGGTGCCTGATTTGTTAGTATTTAAAACTCAAGTTCAAACTTATTATGAAGTCGAGTTAATGATTGCATGGTCAAACTCAGTTGCTTAGGTTTAAATAAAAAGGTGGTTTTCAAGATTTTTAAAAAGAAGTACATGCGTTCATAAGATGGAAGCTTGAGGAATAGGTAAAGGTAAAGAATGATAAACTATTTTTAAAATGTTTTTCCTAAGGCTTCAGATGACTTTGCAGTTATAGAAGTAATTTGCAATGATCCCTGAGAAGGAGAGAGAAAGCAAGCAAGCAAGAAAATGTTGGATAAGAGTTCTTCTATGCCAAGAATCACTCATATAGCACCACTCCTGTTTATGTTTGTTTTGTTTTTCGTTTTGTTTTATTTTGTTTTGTTTTGTGGGTTATTTTGGTTACCTGTTGCAGAGTTTTCTCAATTTGATGGATTTGGGTCTTGGTGTATTTTTTCTTGTACTAAATAATTTTTTTTTTTCAAATGGAAAGCAACCAGCAAACTATAGCACTCCGACTCTTCTATTCAGTCTAGTATTTCTTACCCTAAACAACTCATCCTTAATTTTCACCCTAAAATTGAAAGAAAAAAGGTCTTATTATGGGCATGAAAGAAAACTCTACTTCTAATATCATTTGATGCACTCACCATTTCTATAAATTGCTAAAGATTTGTGATAAATTATCTCAAGTAATTTTCATCTGGGCCCATTAAAGATTTTAATGTGAAATCAAATAAACCCAATGGTAGACATTACCAGTATATCTCAAATCAACATTTAATTAAATGGCTAGCAAATTCAGGGTCCTTAAAGCTTTAATAAAAGAAAATTTATGCGACAAAAAAATTGAAAGTAGAATATTTCCTTATGGAGCTATTCTGTTTTGTCTTGTTTACAACATACAAACTTTTTATAAGAATGCCAGGAGTATGATATCTTCTAAGACCATTTTGACGTTTTCTACATTAAACCCTGTGTCTTAAAAATATACTTTGTTCATGCCGAACAACTGATGGCTTTTTTTGTGTGTGTGTGATACTGGGAATTGAACTCAGGGGCATTCTACCTCCAAGCTACACTCCAGCCCTTTTTATTTTTTTATTCTGAAACAGGGTCTCACTAAATTGCTGAGGCTGACCTTAAAAATATACTTAAAAATATATTAATCTATATAATTTTCAGAGCGCATGTATAACATGTTTTTCTCAAGAATGCAATGAGGTTTCTGTTTCCAAAAGCCCTTAAATTCTGAAATATAAGAAGTGTATTTCCCAGCATTGAAACCCAAGGCCACCTAGACACAATGTGGTGAGCAGAACATATGAAAATCTCTCATGACAAATCTGAAATCTGCTTTTCCTAACCATATGTCGCCTGCTGGGAGAAGATTCCAAGCAACTTGGCAACCTAAGGCAAAATGGATGCTTTGATGTAGTACGATTCCTCTTAGGAGTAAGTCATGCCTTGTTGCAGAAAGGTAGGTTTTAGTGCTGCATTTCTAATTATAACATCCCCCACATACACACACAGAGTTATTCCCTGCATATCATGTAAGACTGTAGCCTTAAAAAAAAAAAGTCTGACTTCAGAAGGCTGGATAACATTTATATGTTCATGCATTTTACCACACACCATACCTTCTTATTTCTTCCTTCCTCTGATTTACAGCATGTGCTTTCATTATTCATTTTTGGCTTACTATTTTATTACTTAATAGCAATTCAACAAATTTACTTAGAACAAGAGATTCATCTAATAACTCATGTCTAAAGGATGCTTACAAAATAACAGTAAGTGTGCATTTTGTACCATCTGAGTATTTCCAGAGTTTCTTAGACTTGTTGCGACTGAAGCTGGAAGCTTTGAAATAAAGCAGAAGGCAGAAGGTCTGTGGTTTGTGACCCTTTCCAAAGAATATAAAAGTTTATAGTCATTGGATGCAAATAACTAACTATACATCATTGCAATTTTTTCCTGTAACCAAAATTCTGATAGAGTCCAAAGAATTGTGAGTCCATTTTTCTATAATACAGGAAGACTAAGAGATTTAAAGACTTGAGTTATATGCAATTTCTGACAGTGTATCTTAGTACTTAGAAGATTTTCGACTTTAAAAAGTAAAGGTAGAAATGTAATCAACTTCTACTGGAATTTTTAGTTAGAAACTTTGCTACTGGAGTTTATCAATTCTCAGATTATAGATATACATATGTGTGTGTGTATTTTAATATTAAACAAATCTGAAATTGAGATTTATCATGCAGTGATGGTCTGGCATTTTGTCACAATTTAATTTGCAGTAATTTTGTTATGTAATGCCTAGCAACTGATGGCTTTGTGTGTGTGTGTGTGTGTGTGTGTGTGTGTGTGTGATACTGGGAATTGAACTCAGGGGCATTGTACCTCCAAGCTACACTCCAGCCTTTTTATTTTTTTATTCTGAAACAGGGTCTCGCTAAATTGCTGAGGCTGACCTCAAACCTGTGATTCTCCTTTCTCAGCCTCCCAAGTATTGGGATTCCAGGAGTGCACCACCACACCTAGCAACAGATGGCACCTTAATTTTGGTGAAATGTTGTAGTTGTTAAGATGAAAGAACTGATCTGACTTGTTATTGATTTACATTTACATCTCTAGTAACCTTCTTTCACATTCGTCCCTGTATCTTCCCCCAGTTCCAGTTATGGTACCTTTCCTCTAGGATTTAAAATAAGAGCTGAATCCAGTAGTTCCCAAGGCCCCTTCTATCTCAAAAGTGTACTAATCACTTCTTCACTGCCTGGCTCATATATTTACCATTCCTGAAGAGGAGATCTCCCAACAGTACAAAGGATTTCTCAATTTCTTTTAGTTGAACACAAAATGTAGCAATACAAATTTTAATGGGGCTGGTGGGAGTGATTAAGGAGTAAACTCTCTATGAAGTAAAATAAAGATTAGGTTGAGAAGCCATAATATAGTTGCCTAGCGTTACATTTGGTAGTTTTAAACGGTGTTCATTTTACATGATCCAGAATTCTGGAAAGACCTGTGTTTTGTGAAGGAGGCAAGGAGTCTTCTTCTATTTTGGTCAAGGGAGAAAATGTGAAAAGCTAACAATCTTCTTGTGTTCTTTGTTCTCTTTGAGAACAGGACCTGAGGGCCACCAGCATCCTCTGGAGATGAAGAAGATGAGGACGAATATCAATGTCATTTTTTACCATACTCTCTTCACTTGTTCACAGACTAGGAACACTGGAACTGTTACCAGTTTGTGTTGCTCATGCCAGAAACTTTGATTTCCTCCCTCTCTTTTTATCACTCTGCACATCAAACCAATCAATCCTAAATCTTCCCACTTCTCTTCATCACTACTGCCACTACCCTGATTAAGACTACATCTTCTTTTATCTAGATTATAGCAAAGACCTTCAAAATGATCTGCATGTATCCAGTAGTGCCTCCCCTCATTCCTTGTGATAAGACAGCTGCATCTAGAAACTTTTAAAGCCTGAAACAGGGGAGCTGCTTTGTCCTTTATCTTTCCCTAACTTAAAATAAACTTTCATATTTCTATAAAAAATAAAGCCTGAAACATAAGTACTTTCTGGTACATAACCCCATGATCACCTAAATATAATATGTTGGGCAGAATTACATGAAAATCTCTTATATCCTTTTGGTTTTACACAGTTCAATGATTATGCCTTTAGAAAAAATGTCAGTTTTCCCCTTTACAACAGTACTTCTAACCTTCTTCATATTATTACACATAGAAACTAATAATGTTGATGTGGTCAACAGGAATGGACTGGGGTGAATAGGTTTTAGAAGTCTACATTGATCATGTCTTTAAAAAATCATTGTCTTTTACTTATGTCATATAATTACAATCAGAAAAATAAAACACAAAGTGTTAGGGAAGACACCAAACAATTTTATTTGTATGACACCTTGAAATAAAACCTTTTCAAAAATGTTTTTCTTGTAAATTTTAGTCTCCAAGTGTGAATGTATCTCTTTATAGAATTTATGCTTGAAGTGGCATCACCAGATTCTTAATCAAGACTTTTTAATGATGACTTTTCTGAAATCATGACAGACATCCATCTACAGAATGTTTCACTTTACAATTTGGTAATAGCAAATTGACAGAAGCTTCTTTCTCAACATGAACCAGAATTTGGACAACATGAACTATGTAAATGATCTTTAATCCTTAAATCTATCACTTTTTTCTGTTCTTCCAATGGCCATTATCTTCTCAAAATTTATGATGGTAATACAGGTAGATTCATAATTTGTTGAGATTTTTCATGTTGAAATTTCAAAATAATGAAATTTCAAGCATGGGAAATGTTCAAGCATGGGATGATGTTGCTTTGTCTATACTAGTCTTGGTATTCAGAGAAACAGAATCAACAGGATGTGTGTGGGTGTGGGGGTGGGGTGTGGGTGTGGGGTGTGGGGGTGTGCACACATGTGCATGTATGAACGATAGGGATATGGGGGCAGGGAAGAGCTAGAGACTCAGAAAAGAGTTGTAGTTTCAATCCAAAGGCATTTTGCTATGAAACCAGGAAGAGCCAAAATTTCAGACGAAGTCCAAAGTCTAAGGCAGTCTGCTGGAGAATTTCCTCTTGCCTAGGGGAGGTCAACTTTTTTTTTTTCAGGTCAGTTGTATTTATTCAGTTGACTAGGTCAGACCCAGCTACATTATGAAGGGCAGTCTATTTTACTCAGTGTCCATTATTTAAATGTAAATATCCAAAAACACTGTGACAGACACACCCAAAATAATATTTGACCAAATATCTGGGTACCATTGCACACATAAGTTAATACATAAAACTAACAATCACACACTCATAATTCTTTTTAGAACCCAAATTATAATACTGATTAAATATCTCTAAAGATTCATTTTACCCTTTCCAAAAGTAAATTTTTTACTCTGAATCTGTAAAATTGAGTTCATATTAATATTATATTGTTCATGCAAATTCTAATTAAGTTTATTTAAGTGCTCAAAAATTTCACATGAGAAACCTTTTTTTTAAGCCAATAACTTGCTATTCACTTAACTGGTTATTGTTTATCAGTACCAAATGTAATCCAGGTCAAACAGTACAGAGTAAAGCGCTGAGAAGTTTTGACTAATATGGAGTAAATTGTCCTTAATTTAGATCCTATGCATAGAAATTCAGAATCAGAGGAGACACAATGAGACCCTGCTTTCCAATGGGTCTGAAATTCAGAGAAGTCAATGAAGAGGTGGCATCGTAGAGTTAGGGGGACAAACCACAGGGGTGAAGGACACAGGCTTTATAGGCACACAGATTGGGACCGAAGAGTTTCTGGAGCTAAAGTTTCTACATGTACATGATGCATTTATAATACCTCCCTCACCAGCCTAAGGTAGAGAGTAAATGAGAAAATAACATGTAGTTCTCAGCATGGCGGCTGATGCGGGGGAGTATTAGACAAATAGAAATTGCTATTATTTTGTTTTTATCTGTTTTTTTATAATTATTTTTTATTACTGTTGTGAAGGTAATTCTGATCCCAGAATTTTGTTTTCTAAAGCTTGTTTTCAGTCAGTTGCTTTCCTTGAGCTGGTCTCTCTGTAGATCTGGCCAGAGACCAAATACCCTAGGAGAGAAAAAAGAAAACAGGAAGAATATGGAGAGAATTAATGGTAAAAAAATGGAGAGAATTAATGGTAAAAAAAAATTCTGAGGTTCATATCAATCATCTCACAAAAATATCTTAACACTAAGAGCAGGTAGAGACACTTCCCTCAATTGTTATCAAAGTATAGTGACTGCGCCGGGCATGGTGGCGCACGCTTGTAATCCCAGTACTTTGGGAGGCGGAGACCTGAGGATCCGGGTTCGCGGCCAGCCTCAGCTC
>PVJS01015054.1:5254-39536 GCA_004027185.1 Glis glis | reverse complement strand
CAGACAGCTACCTATGTTAATCAATTGTCTAAGAATGTTACCTTAGTGTTAGGGACATAGGAAGATATAGATAATAGGTTAGAACATAAAATAAATGCCTTGTATAAAGTTGTTCAATACTTAGGAGATGAGGTTCATGGGTTAAAGATAAGAACTCATTTAAAGTGCCATGCATTTTTAATGCCCTAACCTCCTTCCTACAAAAGCCACTCCATGCCATCTAAATCCATCAAATGGAGGTCCGATATCAGTTTGGCCAATCAATATGAGGGCCCCCAACTATAAAACCCCAACCTGGTCGATAGCCAAAGACGGGTAAGATCCTGCTAGGTCAGATGAACCTAAGACAGGGGACCCAGCTAGCTCTGTGCCTCCCCCATGATGGGCAACTTCTGAATCCTGAGCAGGGCAACCTAAGACAGGCACGACCGCCGGTTTTAAACAAAGTAAAATGGGGGAGATTCTGGGGTCTCCACCCAGTGCCATGAAAGGGCCTGGTGGACTAGCAGAAGCCTGCTCTAGAGTACCAGGCCTCTTCCACGTGGCAGTGACTCAGCATATCAATGGCAAAAGATGGCTCCCTCAGAGGGAGGTCCTGCAGATAGCCCCACCTAACCTCAGGAGGGCTATGATAGGCAGTTACCTCCTTCCGTGCTCACAGACAACAGGTGCCTCCACCTATGATAGGTTATAGGGGGGCGTGGTGACCCGACCCTCACGTGCCATTGGGTCACACCCTACTGCTTGGGAGTTTCCTGTATGGCCTCTACTTTAAAAGGGGGATTGGCTTTCTAATAAATGAGATCGTGCCCGACATGTTTCCTGGTCCGTAGTGTGTTTTCAGGCCGTCCAGCGTTTGCTCCCCTGTCAGGTATCGTGCCACTCTCGGGCGGGACCCGAGAATCAGTACATAGAAGTAACATGACCCAAATGTGTACTTTATGGCCCTGTTCCTTCTCCTGATGATCTTATGTTCAGTACTCACCAGGAGAGGGATGGTCAGAGTAGAATAGAAAATGAGAAAATCATTATGTATCATCTATCTATCTATCTATCATCATCATCTATCATCAAACATCTATCTATCTATCTATCTATCTATCATCTATTTTTGTTGTTTTTCTAACTAGGGATTGAACCCATGGGTGCTCGATCTCTGAGCTACACTCTCTGCCTATTTTATTTTGAAACAGGGTCTCATTAAGTTGCTGAAGGCCTTGCTAAGGTGTTGCTAAGACTATCGTTGAACCTGTGATCCTCCTGTCTCAGCCTTCCAAGTACTGGGATTATAGGCATGTGCCACCACACTGGGTAATATGGGGTTTTTATTATAATATAGTATTTGGAAGTCATTAAGTTTTTACTTGTCAAGGGATTCTGAAGAATAATCATAGACTTAATTGACAATCAAATGGGTATTTAGCACCGCTCTATGTTTTGTTTCTGGGTTTCCAAATTCATAAACAACTTCTTCAAACTTTATGACAACTCAGACTCTCCAGAAAACATTTTGAAAAAATATTTCCAAATACAAAATTTCTTGAGTTTTTAGAATATCAACCCAAATTTCTAATTCTAATGCTTTTTGTATGTATGTTTCTACCACTCTGAAACTCATTATGATGTATAGTTATAATGTACCAATAAAAGTATATTGAAAAATGGTCATGGGCTACACAAAAGATACTAGGCATTTCTTCATCAGTTATATTATTTTATATTTAATGCTTCCCCATCCATGGTTGCTTCTAAAAGGTGGACCTTGGTGATAGTTTGTACAGATAATCTTGTTTACACTTGATAAAACCAGAGAAAGCCACTGAACTCAAACTGCTTTAGACACTTGTTCTTTATGAGAATTTATAATGGACACTTAAAAAGCTGTCAATTAACTGTGAAAATCCCAATCACAGTTCATGTATCATTGAGGAGACAATTGAAACTATGCTCAAGCTGAGATAAGAGAGTAAAAACTAAAGCCTTGTCTATACATTAAAGAAAAGTAAATTGGCAGAGATGCAAATGACCATGGACAGAGGAAGCATGTGTATACATACATGCAGTGGCATGCGCACACACACACACACACACACACACACATACACACACACACACAGTGAATAGAGACAGAGAACAGGAGGGAGGGTGTAGGAAGAAGCTAGAGAAATCGAGACATCAGAGACAAAGAGTTACAGAGACAAAAGGTTTTTTTTTTTGTGGTACCGGGGATTGAACCCAGGAGCATTCTACCTCCACGCTATACCCCCGGCCCTATTTTTTATACTTTATTTTGAAACCGGATCTCATGAAGTTGTGGAGGGCCTCATTAAGTAGAGAGAGAGACAGGTAGAGAGAGAGAGAGAGAGAGAGAGAGAGAGAGAGCGCTGAGGCTGGCCGCGAACCCGGATCCTCCGGTCTCCACCTCCCAAAGTACTGGGATTACAAGAGTGCACCACCACGCCCGGCTGAGACAAGAGTTTTAAAACAGAGAACCTGGAATAAGGAAGAACAGAGGGAAGTAAAATGAAAGGAAGAAAAAATAGTGAATGATTATTCCCATTTATCTGAATAAAAACTGGAGTGGTTTCAAACATATCCCATGATGTTCCTGATACTCCTTCCAAATAATTTAATCCAAGTATCAGCCTCTTGGAAATGTCTAACCTTGCGAGTTTGAGGTCCCTCTTCCTCTCAGTATCAAAACACACCACCCCAGTCACTAAAATAATGGCAAGAGCTTTCCCATGATGTTTCACTGTGAACATTTCAAAGATTTCAAGATCTTGGGAAAGTGATATTTTTATCATGTGCTTTACTCCATTTCTCATGAATTCTGGATGTTATCTATCCTGTTGCAATACATCTCTCTCTCTCTCTCTCTCTCTCTCTCTCTCCCTTTCTCTCTCTCATACTTAGTCCAGCAATCTAGCATTAGCTATTGAAATTTAGCATTAGCTGTTGAAATAATTGGAGAATACATCATGAACCCATACAGGCAGGGCTGAGAATGTACTTCAGTGGTAGAGCACGTGCCTAGCATGTTTGAGGACTTGGGTTTGAATCCTAGCACCACAGAGAAACAAAGAAAAAAAGAAAGAAAAACCAATGTAGCCTGTTAGATATCCTAGTCCCCCAAACAACCAAACAAAAAATTTCCATGGCCATTTTCCTTAGAGAATTTTCACAGTTTGGATTTTATCTTACCAACCACACTTTCAACACTACTACTTTTATTTTGAGGCTCTTATTTCCACCAAAACTGTAGTGTCCTTTTCTCTCGTTACTCCAAGGCTATGACTTCTCACTCTCTGGGCTACTCCCAGAAAACATCAAATTTCTCTATTTTATTTTAAAGAACAAGAAATTTGAGTAAATTGTACCTATTGCAACTGAAATTTACCATTTCAGATATGTTTATAAGACCAATTTCTACAGTACCCATTATTTTATTCTGACCTTCCATTCTTCCAGAGTATATATTGCTTTGCTCTGGTTGCTGTCAATCTCAAATCACACTTCAAAGATTTTCCCAAGAAGCCCAGAAGGAAAATATAATTATATCTTCTGTTAGCCAGTTTTGAGGCCTCAGAATTCCTAAGGAAGGAATGCAAATGTAAACTCTTCCTAGAGTTACAAAAATAATAATTTTGAGTAATATAACTATCTGCCTCTCTACCTATTGAGATGAATATCAATGTAATATTAGAAATAAAGATATACTTTCTTCATAGATACTTTGAAAAAATAAATTGGCATTTTTAGGAGTAATATACAGTTGAACAGTTGAACAAGACACAATGCTTCCTAATTAGTCCCTCTATATAAATACTAACAAAAACGTACATTGACAGAGCCCTATCTGGAGTATTTTTGATGATCTTTCTTTGACTTAGTTATGTTGATGCATTAATTTAGAAACTACAGGAAAATTAGGCTTATTATACCAGGACATTTCCCAATACACTTATCCTAAAATCGTTTGCTTTATGCAAAAAAATGGAGGTGTCTCATCTTTCATGGTAAATTGGTATACTTAAGTCTTTAAAAAGACATAGTACATGAAAAACATTGCCATCATTTTGGAAGGTCATTGGTGTTTTAGTTTGAAACTCTATTTTCAATGACACATTTTATATATGTGTAGTCACACCTCAGTGTCAGAGATTAGATATAGCTAAGCTCCAGCCCTCAGTGAAATAGATAAACTGGTCATTGAGTTGGCACCCTTTGATTTAACATTTGTAATTCTAAGAACCTGGTTCATGGCATCTTGACTTACGGGACAGAATCTTTTCTAAAAAACTGACTATTGGAAACACTTGACACATAAAGATGCAGGTGAGAATGTTGGCCTTGCCAGAATATGTCATTTAAAAAAATTATATGAACTGAAATGAGAGCCAGATTTCGAGTTGCTTTATAGTAATGCCACATTTTCATACCAACACTTTCCACTTTTAAGAGCATCTAAGTTTCCTATTTTTAGTTAAGGATTTTTATTTTTCTTACATTTTCTCAGGAAAAAATTAAATTATCATAGCAAGTGTCCTGCATGAATCTTTTAAATAAAGAGATTATATCGAATTATAATTAAATTTTGCTTTTCTTTTTAGATAAAAAGTAATATTAAGATATTTTTATGACACTACTTTCAATTAAAACTTGGGTTACTGGCTTATTTATTTATTTGTTTTCTTACTTTTCCTTAACTATTTCTCATGATTCTCTTTATCTAGTCCCTCCAACTCTGAATAGTCCACAGGTCTAATCTCTTTTTCTTTACCCTTAAATACACTGAACTCATGACCCTATGGACATTTACAAAATCCACATATACTTCAAATCACATATTTATAATTTATTCACACTAAACTATAAAATATAACATGTTTAATGTGTTTATATGTAAAAATTAAGATCAAAATTTTAAGATATTGAATCGGTCCCTATATAGTCAACAGTACACTTTGTCAAGTGATGTTAGTAACATTAACCATAAATTATTGAATCTAAAAATATGAATATCAATAAGACAAAATGTGGAGCAATTAATAATTTGAATAAATGTCATGATGAAACTTATTCAGCAATTGAAAATAGATGATTTCATCCAAGCGGCATAGTGGTTCTGTCCTTGGCTTTTGGACAAGTCAGAAGGTCCAAAAAGGGATACCTTGGGCCGGGCGTGGTGGCGCACGCTTATAATCCCAGTACTTTGGGAGGCAGAGACCGGAGGATCTGGGTTCGCGGCCATCCTCAGCTCTCACTCTGTCTCTCTCTCTCTCTCTCTCTCTCTCTCTCTATCTCTCCTTAGTGAGGCCCTCCGCAACCTCGTGAGACCCGGTTTCAAAATAAAGCATAAAAAATGGGGCCAGGGACGTAGCGCGGAGGTAGAACGCCTCTGCGTTCAATCTCCGGTACCGCAAAAAAAAAAAAAAGAAAAAAAAAAAACAAAAAGGGATACCTTATGTGTGTCACAGGTTCTTTTTCAAAGATCAATGACTGACTGATGTCTTTACTGAATGTAAATTCTCATGTACAGATTCAAGGCCAATCTCACTTTTTGCATGTTCCATTTGATTATTATACTGTAATAGTTGAAATTGTCATTTGCCAAATTAATTCCTGACATTCACCTCCCATCCTTATATTCAAGGAGCCATTACATTTCAAAAGACTATCTTCACTGATTTGAACATTTATCCCAGTGTATCTCCTATTTCTCCTGAGTCTGCTCAGTTGCTAGGAATTATTCTGTGATGCATGGTCAGATAATGTACTTCTCTGTGTATTTTAACTTCATAGAAATAATTATCTTCCTTAACATATTCATCTCAACAGTTATTCAAAATAATATTTTTATCAGTGGCCTCATCCCTGCCTAAATAGAGGAGTCTAAGATTTGCATATTTTTCTCAAATCACAATTATATTGATTCTAGTTTTCTTGAACATATGCTCTTATTACACTATTAATGATTTTTGAACATTTATTGGTTTCATCTGTTACTTAGCAAGCAATTTTTAAGCTTGTTATGCCCCTTCATAATTTTTATAGCATATGCTCTATTTATTTAAGTCATCATTGTGGGACAACTTTAGATATGATAAGGGCATTCCATATTCAATGTATTATCTAGCTGGTAATCATTATTCTTTTAGCAATCTTCTCCTAGAGAGAAAATAGGAAAGAAAAGGGTTCCCAAAAAAGGAGGAGAAAGACTAGTAGAGCAGTGCAAGTAAATCAGAGGAAGGAGGAGGGAATGGAAAAGGGAGGTTTTGGGGAAAGAAACAGACCAAACAATGCTATGTGAATGTATGAAAGTATCACTATGAATTTCATGATCATGTACTGGGAGGTAGGAGGTGGGGGAAGGAGGCGATACGGGGAGGGAAATGGACCAAGTGATGTTGTGTGTATGTATAAACTTATCACTATGAATCTCACTACGATGTATAATTGCAACGTACCAATAAAAATGATTTAAGAAGAATTATTATTATTACTATTTTACTTTCTCCTTTGGAATACCTACAAGAGAGAAATACAGTTTTTATTTTACAAAAGGCTCTATTTTAGTGATAACAGGCAAAGAAAAACAAAACTGTGCTGAGATATAAGTGTTGGGCTTACACCCAAGGAGAATACAGAGAGGAACTTCCTGACTGTACATCATTACTGTGTTATACACATTTCTTGGTTATACAAAGAAAAATAATTTATTATTTTATTTCATATTCTTACATTTGCTTTTTTTGAAAATTGAAGCAAAGGAAAAAAAAACCTATTCTGTATCATTTATCTTATATCTGATTCCTAATTCCATATTTGAATACGATATATATATGCCTATATATCTCTGCACATAGATACATATGAATATATTTGATCATCACTTAAGACAAAATTTCTTTTTTTTTGTGGTACTGGGGATTGAACGCAGGGGTGTTCTACCTCCGCGCTACGCCCCCGGCCCTATTTTTTATACTTTATTTTGAAACCGGGTCTCACGAAGTTGCAGAGGGCCTCACTAAGTAGAGAGAGAGAGAGAGAGAGAGAGAGCTGAGGCCGGCCGCGAACCCGGATCCTCTGGTTTCCGCCTCCCAAAGTACTGGGATTACAAGTGTGCGCTACCACGCCCGGCCAAGACAAAATTTCTTGATTCCTAATTTTTCACACCAAAATGAACTTCTCAGTTTCATTCTACAAATTGGAACTAATTCTGAGAATCATATTTATTTTTTATCAGAAGATCCAATGATATATCAGTTGTTCATACTTCACATATCAAATACTTATTTTATTTTATACATTATGATTCATTAGTTAATGATTTCTATAAATTTTAAATCAAAATGACTCAAATCATTACTTGCATACCAGTAAAATAATTTTTATCATAAAATTTTTCCTCATTCTGTTATTAATGAAGTTTTTTGTTATAATAATTTTACTTTTTAAAACTTTTTTTAGTACTGGGGATTGAACCCAGGGGCATTCTACCTCAGAGCTACACCCCCAGCCCTATTTTTAATTTTTATTTTGAAACAGGGTCTTGGTAGATTGAAGAGAGTTTCACTACTTGCTGAGGCTGTCCTCGAACTTGTGATCCTCCTGTCTTAGCCTCTCAATTGCTGGGATTATAGGTGTGCACCACCACGCTTGGCTTAATAAATTTATTGGTACAGTATGGTCTCACATTATAATGCAGTTCATAGTTATAGTGACATATATGCACAGAGCACTTGGTGAGCTTTCCCCTGGCTCTCTCCTCATTACATGATACTGAGATGGGCACTGGTAATTTCACATATGGACATAACATCAATGGGAGTGTTTCCTTCATTAATTCTCCTCCCCACCTCCCACCACCATCTTCTAGATCACCTCCCTCACTCCACTGGGGTTTCTCTTCCATTATCTAAAGTCTCTCTTGTGTCCTAATTACTCCCTAGCTTCCACATATGAGAAAAAACATATGGCCCTTTACTTTCTGTGACTGGCTAATCTCACTTAACATAATTTTTTCTAGGTCCATCCATTTTCCTACAGATGACATAATTTTGTTCTTGATTGCTGAGTAGAATTCCATTGTGTGTATATCCCCATTATTTTGTAATCCATTTTTCTGTTGATGGACACCTAGGTTGGTTCCATAATTTGGCTATTATGAATTATGCTACTAGAAACATGGATATGCATGCATTACTATAATATTATGATTTCAGTCCCTTTGGAAAGATACCCTGGAGTAGTATACCTGGATCATATGATGGATCCATTCCCAGTTTTCTGAGGAACCTCCACACTGATCTCTATAATGGCTGCACTAATTTGCAATCCCACTAAAAGTGTAAAAGAGTTACTCTTCCTCTACATCCTCACCAAAAAATATGGAACGCTTCACGAACTTTTGTATCATCCTTGCTCAGGGGCCATGCTAATCTTTTCTATATTGTTCCAGTTTTAGTATATGTGCTGCGAAAGTGACACTACCATGAAGTTTTACCTAGTTTAATTTTTGGAAAAGGGATGTATGATTCATATAGTATCAAAATTGAATCTTTAAATACATTTATAAAGTTAGTGGAGTAAACCCAATTTAAGTACAATTTCTCAGCACCTAATATTAATAAAATTTCTTTTAGCTACACTTGTCAATATAAATGCCTTTATAATAATATATTTCTTAACTTTTGTTTTTTATTTTTGTTCTTGTTTCTTAATTTAAAAAGTAGTGAAGAATCTGAAATGACACTGCATTATAAACAAATTGGAATAAAAGGGCTATTAAATATTTCAGAGACAGTTTATTTTTTGCTTTATATTTTTAGGCCCTGCTGAGAGCAGAATGATCTTATAATTGGGCAAACATCAACGAAGTTGGAAAGTGAAACAAACTTATAAATCTACACAATGCTCATGAATTCTCAAGCACATCAAACTGTGGCATTGATTTGATTCCCAAGGACCATTGCAAGAATCACCAATGTCATATTTTTCAATAATCTAAGCAGGTCTAATTGGCTAAAAGAATCTTCCTATGCAGAAGAAAATGTAAAAACTGAAACAAATCAACATGAAAGTCTTTTTTATCCTCTCTAATCAGGAAACCATGCATTTCTTTGAATTCAAGAAACTCAATAAATCAAATTGAATGTAAAAGATAAATATTAGACTCCCTAATGATATAAGTTCCCAGAACACTCCTTTGAATTAAAAAAATAAAGTGTCTACCTTGAATGTCCAAAGCCTTTTTTGTTTAGTTATAAAGCAGATTCTATGTTCCATTTCAAACATTAAACCTTCTATTGTCAATAGATCTCCAGGTGTTTTGCTGTTTATTCATGTAAAATACTTTTTAGATCTTTAACATAGCATTTCAATAGGCCAGGGCTTTTACAAAAGTTACAATAGAAAGTTTTCTTTTTTTTTTGCCGTACTAGAGATTGAACCCAGGAGCATTCTACCTCTGAGCTACACCCCCAGCCCTATTTTTTATTCTTTATTTTGAAACAGGGTCTCACTAAGTTGTGGAGGGCCTCACTAAGTAGCTGAGGAGGATCCTCTGGTCTCAGCCTCCCAAGCACTGGGATTACAAGCATGCGCCACCACACCCAGCTAATAGAAAGTTTTCAATATTAGTGTTCCTCTGCCGGGCATGGGGGTGCACACTTGTAATCCTAGTGCTTGGGAGGCTGAGATAGGAGGATCACAGGTTCAAGGACAGCCTCATCAAGTAGTGTGATTTTCATCAATCTAGTGAGACCCTGTTTCAAAATAAAAATAAAATAGAGCTGGGAGTGTACCTTGGAGGTAGAATTCCCCTAGGTTCAATCCTCAGTACCAAAAAAAATATTAGTGTCCCTCTGTTCTGTTCTGCACTTATTTCCATCATAATGACCTTCATTCTCCAGACATGCATAAGAGTACTTCTCTATTCAACAATTGGAAAGACTTATGTTTCACTTTTGAAGAATATATATCATACTGATAATAACATAATACCAGTAATGCAATACTTAGTTATTTTAAAAACACTCTTGACATCCAGAATATATGTGACTCAAACAATAAATACCAATAAACAATCTGATATTAAAATAGGCAATAGACCTAAATAGACATTTCTCAGAAGAAGACATACAAAGGTCCAATAGGTATATGAAAAAATGTTCAACATCACTAATCATCAGGAAACTGCAACTGAAAACCACAATGAGATATGAATGGCTACCATCAGAAAGACTAATGATAACAAGTGCTGGCAAGGATATTGAAAAAAAGAAGCCCTTGCACATGGTTGCTGGAGATGTACATTAGTTCAGCCATTTATGGAAAACAGTTTGGGGGTTCCTCAAAAAATTAAGAAGAGAAGAACCATATGATCTAACGATCCACTCCTGGGCATATGTACAAAGGAAATGAAATCAGTAGGTACAAGAAATATCTGCACTCCCATGTTCATTGCAGCACTATTCACAATAGCCAAGAAGTGAAAACAATTGGTGCCCATCAACTGATAAATGAATAACAAAAATATGGTAGATAGACACAATGGAAATATGTTTTGTAATTGTCTGTCTTTATTTGTAATAGTTCAACACTGTAATCTCCCCAAGTCTTCATCAAATGATGAATGACACACCACAAATCAATCTATGTTAGAATCTGCACCTTGTTGTGATTTTATTTATTAAGTTTCTAAAACAGTACTTGGAACACAGAAGTTTTACAGAAAAATTTTGAGTAGATAAGCAAATGTTTTATAATTATAATTTTTCATAATTATTTGTTGGTTTTCTGATAATTGAGCAGAAGTGTGTTCTAAGGAGCTCTATTTTTTGGAAAGGATATTTCCTCAATAAGTAACACCATGTTTGCAAGTAAGTTAAATTAATCTCAAGATAGATTCGATGTCTCAACAAAGCTTCATTACAGTTTGCTAAAAATTGGCTCTTCTTAGCAATATTTTCATTAAAATCTCTTCTTATTTTTCACTCATTAATATATTAGTAAGTGCCAAAATCTGAGACTTTCAAGAAACAATGTGCTGTTAAATTCTGAATATATAATGAAGAAAATATAATAAATATAGAAAACTACATAGCAAGAAACTTGACAAAAATTATAGCTTTAGCACATTCTCTGTATACCCTATATAAAAATCACAGCATTTGTAAATATATTTACATAAATTTTATATATTTTGTACCTAATTTCATTTACACAATAATTTATAACCATCATTATATATTATAAAATGTTGATTGGTAAGATTTTAAGTTCAAAGAAAGTGAGAAAGGTTTATAATATGGATTTAAATAGCATATTAGTTACAATATCACTTTCATTATTTTCTTGGGACAATGCATCATTTCCCTGATGCTATGGGAAATTTTATTTTGCAATGACATTTTACTCTTCTTAAATTTTCTAAATATTACCTGTACACATGTAGATTTTATGATTGAGACTAATACATGTTTTTTAATCTCCAAATAAGAGTAATATTCCTTATCAACATTTATGTTAAAATTATATTCTTTCTATTTTCTTTATACCCTTCAGGAATGAGCCACAATTTTGGTATCCACACAGCCCCCTCTGATAAATACTTTCCATTTTACATGAATTTCAATTGATATATTTCAGCAATTCTCTCATATTTTCTGTAAAAATACCCAAGATTTCACAAGTAAAAATGAAAGGATTGAAAGAATGGTCTAATTTTATATTTTTATGCTGTAATTTTTTCTTTACATTTATCTTTTAGAACTTGAATGATTAAAGCTTTTTTGTTTTTGTTGGAAATCGAATCCAATAAATTCTTAGAAATCGATTCCACTTTTAACATTTTTAACTATTATAGTGTTAGAGGTGCTATTAGAGTAATTAGCTATTAGAGGTACTATTAGAGTAAATGATTCCATGTTTTATTTATGTTTTACATTTTCCCAGGTTAACTAACTGAAATGAATTGTATGTATTCAGAGTATTCAACTTGGTATTTGATTTAAGTATTCACATATCATAGCAAATGAATTAACATATTCATCACCTCTCACATTCTTCTCCTCTTCTTATTTTTTGTGTTAATGAGAATACTTAAGATCTACCCTCTTAGCAAACTGTAAGTGTATAGTACAGTATTGTTAACTGTAATCATGATGCTGTACATTAGATCTCCAGAACTTCTTCCAATATACCCAAAACTCTATACCCTCTGGTGAACATCTCCCCATTTCTCACTGCCTCCTGCCTGTGGTAAACACCAAACTACCTCTGCTGTATGAATTTGACAATTTTAGATTCCACACATAAGTGAGATCAAGTAGTATTTGTCTCTATGTGTAAGACTTACTCCATTTAGCATAATACACGTTGATGAACTTAAGGGACATTACGTTGCATGATCTAAATTTCCATACCAAAATTTGGCGGTTTTCTATAATTACTGGTGAAAAATAACAACAATATTTTATTTATTTTTAAATATCATACTAAAGGTTGTTTCAAAAAAAATCTCACTGCCATAATAGTCTAGCTTAAAAGTCCATTTATTTTCACAGTTATTAATAAGATATATTATCAATTCATTGATATGTCTCTTAAAATCCAAGTATTTTACATGTTTGATTTTTATCATGTGTTACTTTATAGTCACTTAAAAACACACTTCTGGTACAATAATTCTGTAATCTAAAAAGGGTATTTTCTCTACAAAAATCAATTCTCTTTCTTGTTATTCTATTCAAGGTATAGGTGCTATTTTCACAATTCTGAATGAACTGAATTCCCTTGTGTATGATTAAATTTAAGCTTTTCAAAATATATTTTAGGAATAGCTGTACAGCTTCACCCCCCTCAAATGTGAATTAGAACCATTTGAGGGACTTTTGAAAAAAACACTGATTCTGAGGCACTTTCCCATACCAATTGTATGTCCCAGGCATTCATAGTTTTTGTACTACTCAAGTAATTTCATAATTTTAATATTGACCCAGTCTTGAGACTCACTGACACAGAGCAGCACTAATTAAACTTTAACTTGTAGAGTGAGCCCATGGGCATCTTGCTAAAAGTGCAGACTTTCATATAGTAGGTCTAGGACTGGGCCCAGGCTTTTCATGATCTAACCAGCTCCCAGGTGAAGCTGTTACTGCTGGTCCATAAGCCATATTTTATGTATCAATGGCATCATGCATGGATGACTGCTGAAAAGGAAGAGAGCTTGTGACCATAATTTAATCTCTAAGGAAAAAGAATAGGAAGAAAGAACTGAGGAAAAGGAAAAAGAACCTATCAGAGACAGAAAAGTCTTTAATGAAAATGATCAGTATCAGTTTTTGCATTTACAAACTTTATTTAGTGAATATTTACTCTATGAAGAGGTTAATTATGTTATCCTAATTTTCCTTTATTTTTAATGTGTACAAAAAGCTCTCGAAGAATCAGTTCTGTTCTAATGGACTGTGAAAAACAAATAGCAAAGCAGCCTTTGTTTACATCGACAGTGAGCTACCTGTTTGTTCCAACTCTCTGCTTCCTCAGTACAGCTTTTCTCTGGTGTCACAATAAAGCCATTTCCAGCAGGGCAGCTGGTTGGTACTGCTTGTACGGCTCCCAGGGGAGTGGAGCAGGTGAGGAGACTGAAGAGCGCACGGTTAACTGGCAAAAGGCAGAGAAGATGCTTGGCTCAGATTCAGAAATTATTTGAAGGTAGGCACTTATTCCATCAACATGCTTTGGTGGAAATGGTGGCCACCTGCCCCTGTTCCCAGGGGCTGATTTTCCTGCTGCCTAGGCAGCTTATGGTCCACAAGGCTGTTAATGTCTGCAGTATCAGGAATCTGGAGACATGCCCTTTCTGCCCAGATGGCGGCTTATAGACATCAGGTATAGTATATTTAGACTGGCAGAGTTCCCTGCTTAGCAGTCAGGCAGGGCTCCATATACTTGTGCTGCTGTTCAGTGGCAGAGCCCCAGATACGATGAGATCAGCACATCCCATAAACACCTGAAAAGGTTTGTGCATAGAAATGTCTGGTAGGATTTAGTTTTAAATAGAATAACACATTATATTTCAAGAAAAATGCAAACATTTCCTGTGATAAAATGTGAAATTGATAAAATGTGAGTAGACAAAATGACAAAATTATAATAAAAGATTACCTCATTTATTTTCACTACTTTGTATTACACACACACACTCACACACACACACACATACACACACACATATAGTTATCTGGCTCTATAGATAGAGTTACATAAATGGATATAGTTTATACATATAGTTACATTTATGTTTATATATCTTATATTAGAAATATATATATCTTATGTATATGATCTTATTGGAATATATATTTAATCATGGTATTGTTAATATTCAACGTCATTAAACTTGAGAATATATAATACATCTACCTCACCATAATATAAGGCAGAATTTTTTACAACTATTGCAGAATAGATATTTAGAATAAGAAAAGGGATCAATTAGTGTAAATATATACGTCTATGTAAGAGATATTTTGAACTTGATGAGCATCTTGGCTCTGAGCTAAAAAGGAATGATCAGTTATAGAGATTATGTAAAATATCAAAGTGCATTGGTTTATTAATATGAAAGTTCTCAAAGGAGACTATCCCCCAATCAAACAATCATTACTCAGCATCCTCTACTGCCCAGCCCTCTGGGGCCCTGATGTATTCCTCTGGACCTGGTAAATGTTTTTAAAGTAATAGGAAACAGCACTTATGGTTGCAACAGGTCTCATCAATGCATAAGATTTTCCATTATGAGTCACCTGATGCTGGCATGCACTTCATTTATGTATGAGCATAAGGAAGTGTCCTGCTGTTAAGTATTCTGAATTCAGCACAAAGCACAAAAAGCAATTATTGAAGAACCAGAGACTGCTGAAAACTAATGGCATCAACAATTGCATAGCAATTGAAACACAAGTTTTCAGTATTGCCCCAGATATTTTTTTTTTTGCCACAATAGAAACAAACAGCCGGAATGAGGTTAAACTTATGTAGGGTAAAGTGATTTTTAACAGCAGTAAAACATGTGTACATTATAGCTGCCTTCGTTCCTTCAACTATTCCTAGCTAAGGAGAGCCTAGGATCTGGAGAGAAACACACAAAGTGCTGTGTGAATATGTGTTTCTACCACTCTGATCCTAATTATGATGTATAATTACAATGTACCAATAAAAATAGGCAAGAAATAAAAGTAAAACAGCACAGTTATGTGATTTGACAATAAATTTTTCAGCTTGATCTTTAGGGAGAACTTCAGATTACAAAATGAAAACATAAGAGGAGGCAAATAGGAAAAATAGAAGTAAAACAAAGAGGAACAATGAAATTGAAAATACAAGTGAATATAGAGGGAAAAAGTCAAGAAAGGCAAACATTTTTCTAAATTTATTTCTAAAATGCTTCATAAGTTTAAGAAAATCATGTAACGTCAACTCTGCTTAAATTTATACTTTAGAAAATTTGTAGATGATCTAGTGTGATCAGTAGTTCTCTTTTCTGTGGTTAGACTACAAGAAACTCAAGCTTAGATCAGATATGTCAGAAATGTTTAAAATTTGTAAGCATGGTGCTTCCTATAGAGTGAAATCTTAACATTACCCAATAACAAAAACTGAGTCACATTCATAAATTTACTTTCACCTTAAACATTATACTTGACTTTCTAGAGGAGTATTGGTCATAATCAGAAAAGTATGTGTTTAATACAGACAAATGGAATATTTTACCAAGTATTATAGCATGATTTCCTGGTTTAGTTGTTCCAAAACATTATTTAGCAAACATATGAAATATTATTAAAGGAATAATCTTCAGAGAAGGACTATATTATGTAATTTGTGTGGCAGTAGAGATTTAAAACTACCTGCATTTTTACTAGTTTCTTTATTTATGGTACACAATGTTTTTTTATTAACATTTAATATTTATCTGATAGCAGATTGTTGAGTGATAAATAGGAAATCATCTGAATTCTTAGAGAAAATTTAAAAAGCATACCAATTATTTTAAGAGGTAATATTGCTAAAAGCATTTTGGTATTGATTTATATGTTAATATATTCTCTAATTTTCATTTACAGGTGCATAAGTGTTAATCTTTTCTATAATCAAAATTAATTGCTGTGTACAACACACACAGCAAACAAATTTAAATCCTATTTTCAGCCATTATGAAACTGTGAGAGCCCTGTATTTTACCAGAATTTGAAAACTATGTACTACTGAAAATACCATTTTACTTGGAAAAGTAAATTTTTAGAGTTAGAGAAAGCAATTGGAATAGTGATGGTGAAGTTTCCAGACAGGATTGAAAAGATAAATATAAAAAAGCAAGGGAGCTTAAAGTAAATGACCAGTTTAAAGAATCCTGAACAGGCACCATAACCAACAGTTTTATTTCATTATTTGACTCACCATTGACCCCACAGAAAATACTTTCATGGTTGCATGTTGAATACTTAATCACTTCTACAATGATTTCCATTATTTCAAGCCTACTTTAAAACCACCTTTTATTTTTTAAAATGTTGCCTCTTTTGTCTTCATCTCTACATAAATGTGGTCACATGTAAATCTGGATCTTATTTTATAACATTTATATTTTTCTGAAATGTGTATGTCTAATTTGCTCTGAAAGTTTTCTTAATTTTAAAAAGCCTTCATTCAATACTGACATGAGGTGTCTGTGGTCATGGTATAATGGACACCAACAAACACTGGAAGCAAAACTTGAAGTATTTTGAAGACTCTCCTTGCTTCATTATTTCCTTTTATCTTCGAGATTTCTTCCAGAGCTACATTCCTTTGGTAGAATTATAACCAACCCATGTGTAGCACAGGAGTATGCTTACTGGTTATAATGTGGAGTAAGGACAATTTGTGTGGAGAAACTCATTCCTATAACCAACTATATCTAATTTTAGTTAAACATAATTGGCTATAAAAATTCTTTATTTTCTACAATCTCCTTGGTGCTTTGAAGATAACTATAGACAATGTGTAAACTACAATTTCATATAAGTTTTAAAATATAAAAAATTTATATATGATGCCAATGAACACTCAAATAAATAATGATAAACGGAAAGTTTTCTGCTAATAGCTTATCTAAATTTTCCTGAACTTATATCCCACCTTTATCATACTAATTTTTTTTCGGTGCTGGGGATTGAACCCAGGGGCATTCTACCGCTGAACTACACCCCCAACCCTATTTTTTTTATTATTTATTTTGAAACAGGGTCTCACTAAGTTGCAGAGGGCCTCACTAAGTGGCTGAGGCTGGCCGTGAACTTGCGATCCTTGTGTCTCAGCCTCCCAAGTACTGGGATTACAAGTGTGTGCCACCACGCCCGGCTTTCAATACTAATATTTTATAAAACATTTTGCTAAGGTAAAATAAAATCATAAAGCAAATTATAAAATTATTTTTGGAGGTTAAGTTTTTACTTTTTCAAACATATTTTTCATCTGCTCCAATGATGATAACATTAATGCATCAAACCTGTTTTTAATGAACTTACTGAGAATCCTGAAAAAAAAATTTAAACTTAATGTGGTTTATGGCTCAATGCCCAGAAAATTTGCCACAAATGCTGTACCAGAGGGAACAAATAGAATAGATTCCAAATTTTGCTAACTAGATGAGTGATTTACTCATGCATATTTAGATGATCAGATAATTATACTAGAAGAAAGAAAACTGATGCAAAATTGTAATTTTGAGAATTTTTTTTTTTTTTTGCGTTACCAGGGATTGAACCCAGGGGCGTTCTACCTCCGCGCTACACCCCCAGCCCTATTTTTTATACTTTATTTTTGAAACCGGGCCTCACGAAGTTGCGGAGGGCCTCACTAAGGAGAGAGAGAGAGAGAGAGAGAGAGAGAGAGAGATAGGGAGAGAGAGAGAGAGAGCTGAGGTTGGTCATGAATCCGGATCCTCTGGTCTCCACCTCCCAAAGTACTGGGATTACAAGCGTGCGTCACCACGCTCGGCTATTTTGAGGATTTTTTAAAGATATATCAGAGATATTTTCATCCAAATTGAGGTGAAATTACTTTATAATCTATGTGACTTTACTATCATTGCCTTTGCTATTAGTAATGACTCCAATTTACATTTTATAAATTCAACAAAATTATGACATTTCCTAAATATATACCTGTGTTTGTATCTGATCTTTCTCTCTATTTCTATCTTTATTCTGAGTTAGATAAATGTGGAGGTAAAGATAGAGACATGTATTTAAACTTGCAAGCAAAGGAACCATATTCATCCATATTTCAAAATCAGAATGGCAGTTACGGCAAATGTAAAGTCAAAATTAATATGAAAAATATTTTTAGATTTTCATTTGTATCAAACTGGGGAAATTGCATCTGTAAATAATTGGTTGACAGTTTCCATTCATATTTTTATTATAAGGCCGATTCCCTTTGTTCACCTGTTTCTGAGTGCTGTGGTTTATTTATGATTCACAGCATTATATGAGTACAAACATGGGATGCCTGGGGAAAATCAACTGTCAAAGTGAATTCATACATTGTAATTATTGTGATGTCCAAAAAAAATCAGTTCAATCACCCAAATACTTGTAAATTTGTGAAACGGGTTCTTGCAGGTTTTTTTCTTTTTCTTCTTATATTTTAGCAATTTTAAAATGTTAAAGTACGTAATAACTCCACACTGTCTTATACTAGTATTGGGGATTGACTGTTGGAGAGGTGGTTAAATCCATTGGGTTTTTCTGCACCATATGTTTACTGGTTTCTGGGGGCCAGTAATGGAAGACAATCACAAAGAAAAAAAGATTGTATATTGCCCTTAAAAATTGTTCTGCTGAGCATTTCTCCTTCCCAATACACAAAACAGAAAGATGAACTCCCAGGCTTCCCCAAAGTATTTTTCAGATTTACTACTGCTTTCAACAATATTTTAAGAAGCAAATGCTTAGGATTCTAGAAATTATCTAGATGAAAAAATAAGCAAAAATTGCAGAAATAAAATTTAAGAATTTAAAAAACCTCTAATAATATTAAAATCTAACTTTTATCCATCAATTTTGACAGGATAATTTTCTGCTTTTAATTCAGGCTTATGTAATTGTAAGTTTTCTGGTTTCTGCTGTCTACCTCCTAGTAATGACTCTGTGATAATACTTTATTTCCTTGCTGTCAATGGTTTGGATATGGAATGTCCTCCAAAAGCTACTGTGTGAAAGGTTGTGCAGCAATATCCAGAGGTGAGGCTTTCGGGAAGGGAATGGATCATGAGGGCTGTAACCTCGTTAGTGGATTAATTCATTTGATGGATTAATCATTTTTTGGGGGGGGGGGGCTACTGGATGGTAACTGTAAGTCGGTGGAAGTAGGTCCTTGGTGTTTGCCCTTGGTACTATATCATTTCCCTGGCCCCTTCCTTGCTCTCTCTCCCTAGTTGCCATGATCTAAGCAGCTTTTCTATGGCACACCCTTCTGCCATGATGTTCTGCCTCACTTCAGGCCCATAACAATAGAGCTGGCCCACTGTGGACTGAATCCTTTAAAACCTTGAGCTAAAATAAACCCTTCCTCCTCTAAGTTGCTCTTATCAGGTATGTTGGTCACAGTGAATGAAAAGCTGACTAACCTTTTCATTCCTTTGCACAGAGAGATATTTGGTTGTGTCTTGTCCATTCATCCTTTCACCTGACTGTCCTACTTCATTGTAGTTACTTGCTGAAGCAGTGTTTGAGTATGGAGTGCTCCCTGCTAGCAGCTCAGCATGCCCTACCCCTGTCTTTATCCAGAAATTTAATTTGTGGATGCAGATGAATGACATAACAGGCACTTTTAATAAGAGGTTTAGAATAAAGGTGTAATAGTAAGTGAGAAGCAAAGCAGAATTTCCCTTTTTAATCTGGGCCAATTTCAATGCTAGAAAGATTGCCTGTGTATTATTGTCCCAGTCCCCAGCCACCTCATATAGAAAATCCAATAATGGCCCATGTTATAAATATTTTTGTATCAAGATTACTTTTAGTGTAAGTATATAAAAAGATGTTAATTAAATCTTTATTTCAAATATATTTAAATTTTATTTACCTAGATGTATAATTGTTGCAGTAAAATATTATAATTATTGTCTTATTATTGGTTTCCTTCCCACAGATTTAAGCTGATTCCACTTACTGATTACATAATTCCAATCCCTTTATGGGGTTTATTAAAATTTTTACCCAATGGGAGGCTGGGACAAGAAGATTGCAGGTTCAAGATCAGCCTCATCAACTTAGGAAAATAATAAATAAATAAATAAATAAATAAATAAATAAATGACTAGAACTGGGAATGTAGCTCAGAGGTAGAATGCCCCTGGGTTCAGTCCCCAGCACCTCTACTCAATTTTTTATTCATTGTATTATCTTTATTCCCATTTAAATGTTATTACCCCTCCATGACCTAGAATAAAATAAAAATAATCCCTTTTCTCTATCCTAATCTTTATTACCAGTTAAGTACAGGTAACGAAGAAATAAGTTATATTTATTGCTAGCTCTGGTTAGATATGGGCATAGTATAGAGAAATATCTCAATTAAAACTGGGTTAAAGAGTAATTTGAGATATAAACAACTAGCCTCAAAGATTGAATATTTCTCCTAAAGAAATCCTTCCCATCCTTTCCTTCCATCATGTAGTCATTCTTATATTTCTATTTATATTGCAAATCTTGCTATTTTATCTGCTGTTTTTTCCAACTCTATTTTTAGAGCTAAAATATTTTAGGGACATTACTTGCTTTTATTTCACTAATTTTTCCTTGCATCAAGAATAATATATTCATTAAGTCTTTTATTTTCCATATTCATTTGAGAAGATAATATAGGTCTGTGTAAGATAATTCCAGTTTTCTTTATCTCTTCATTGAAACAACCAGTGTAGTTGAATACACAATTTCAGTGTCTAAAATCCTTAATATCACTCTGAAAGAATATTACTATTATGCTTTACTTTATGATCAGAAATGCGTTTTTCAATGAAGTAAATAAGATACGATTTTGCTTCCAAGTGATTTGCATTGTCCATATGTTCCGAGGCAAAATTAATATGATAAGGTTGCTAGTGGAGTTTTTATGATATTTATTTAGTAAAGGAACTCAAGAACATCTATAACTTGCCTACCCACTACAAAATTTTCTCCACAGTGGACTATTTAGTTACTAATTCAAACCCTAATCTAGCTTTACATCCAATGCAAAGAATAAACAAAAACATTACATTTTATTAGACTTGCTAGAAGAGCAGCATGTAGTTAGTTTCTATGGACAGAGGCATGGATGTGAAAACTTGGAGGATGGAAATTCAGAAAGTTTGGTAGTAATTGTTTTGTACCAAATGAAGCCAAAACATCCTGACCAATTGTTTTCCCATGAAATCTTTACACACAAAGAATAAGAACTAAAGACAAAAAACTGTTTCACTGACTGATATAAAAGTACTATTGGATTGACTCAACCAACTTGAGCTCACAATCCAAGTAAGAACATACACTCCCCATTAATGAAATTTAAATCATGCCATCTGCTAGAGCATAAACTTGAAAAATTGAGAAGTAACTTTTAAGTGTGTAGATAGAGAAGGTGAAAAGGAGAAAGAGCAAAGTGCCATTTAGATGAAAGAAAACATCAGAAAAAAATGCATTTATGTGACCTTTATACTGTGATGATGTGTAGTTATAGCTTATTAGCCAGAGTAACTTAGTAGCTAGAGTGACTCCATATTTGTTACTCAGAATGACCTCAAACCTGGCCCTAAAACAGGGAAGTTGGCCCTGAAAAAATTAAACCAGGACATTGGCAGGATAGTTAATGGATTGTTGTCACAACATATTGTAACATATTGTGTTATTGTTATCTTGCTAACCGCCTATTCTTGCCTCTGTACTTTCGATATGCTTGGCTTGCTTGGCGTACCTGAATACTGTGGAAACCATAGGGACTTCTCACCCCCTGCTATTGAAACCTGCCATGGGAACCTCAGTTTCACCTTGAGCTTGTATTGTACCTTACCCTATATAAGAAAATGCTGGAGGGCAGTCAAGTACTGCGCTTGGCTCTCATGCCTGTGTAGTCTTACTGGCCAGTAATAAAGACTCTCATTTAACACCTTTGGTGGTCTGATTTGTCTTGACTGGGATGCTACCTCTCAACTTTGGCCCACCCCATCCAATGTTAGAGGGGTCATGATATTAAGATTTCCTGCTCTGTTCAGAAGAGATTGGAGGTAATCCAGGGAAAATAAACAGACTACCTCATTCTGCAGTAGTCAGTTAGGGTGTAATGTTCTTAGGAATCTTCTCTTTTTAAAAAGGATTTGTAAAGAATGAAATGATGCTCATTGAAAGTGGCATTAAAACTGAGAGGAAGTGACAGGAGAGATAACTCTCAAGTAGAATGTGTATAAATTACCGTATGCTACACCACTGCTGCAAAACTGAAAATTTCTGATCTACTCATTAATTGAAAGAACATATATATTTTTATCTTGTATAGCTTGCATTATGCATTTTATTTATTTATTTTTTTGCGGTACCGGGGATTGAACACAGGGGCGTTCTACCTCCGTGCTACGCCCCCGGCCCTATTTTTTATACTTTATTTTGAAACTGGGTCTCACGAAGTTGCGGAGGGCCTCACTAAGGAGAGAGAGAGAGACAGACAGGGAGAGGTAGAGAGAGAGCTGGCCGCGAACCTGGATCCTCCGGTCTCCGCCTCCCAAAGTACTAGGATTACAAGCGTGCGCCACCACGCCCGGCTTGCATTATGCATTTTAAAATTATCAATTATAAAATAATTGTTTCACAAAAGATCAGATTTTTATAAACTAAATTAAGTATGAAATCTAGCATAAATTGGAGAAATATAAACAAGACCCTTGATGAGGGGCCTTCAATTATGTAAACACTTGGAATCATTATGTTAGCAATAGCTTCTAGGGAATGCCTAACATGGAAACAAAATATGAACAATACTTCTTATGACTATAAATTGTTTTGATAAGAAGAAACAAGTGATTAAAGTTAGTAAGCATCAAGAATATGAAAAAAATCACAATATCAAAAACATTTTATCTTCTAGCTTGTCACACTTAATACTTTAAAATAGCATTAGCTATTCAACTTGTACATATACATCCCCATGGTGGAACTATCAGAGAAACATTATTTAGGTGTCATTTACACTCTTCAGTTTCCTTTTTGAACATTATTGTGTGGGACATATTGAAGAGCCTAATCAGTCCTCATGTAGGTAGATTAGTACCATTTAGACTGTACCTCTATATTCTTATAAAGCTATGGACAATGTTTAAAGAAAGAGATGAATAAATTCAGATGTAAGAATGAACATTCACATATGCAGAGGCAATTTTTCTCAATTTATTAGATAAAAAATTTCAAATTAAAAAGTATGCTCAATCCTTTAGATGCCCATTGTATATATTCAACAATCATCAATATTTTTGCATGCATTCTAAGGGATTAATATCCAGATAGCATTTATCTGCTTTCTTACTGAACAGATTAAATGATAAAATTTTAAACTATATATCATTTTTCAGTTTTGAATGTTTAATGAAGGTCTTAAAATTGAATAATATAATATGGAAACCAAAGATATATCACTTTGTTGTTAGTATCAACAACATTATCATCTTTCCCTTTTTTCTTAAAGAGTATAGAAAACAATAATTTGAAACCTCTTCATTATAAGAAGCTGTTTGATTCTTTTCTGGGTAGGTACTGGGGTTGAACCCAGGGGCATTCTATCTCTGAGCTACATCCTCAGATCTTTTTATTTTTATTCTGAAACAGTGTATTGCTAAGTTTCTTAGGGTCTTGCTAAGTTGCTTAACCTGGCCTTGAACCTGCAATCCTCCTATTTCAGTATCCCAAGTACTGGAATTAAAGCATGCACAACTATGCCTGGCTTGATTCTTTCTAGAAGCACTGAGGAAGTGGAGATTTGGCAAGTTGAAATACTCTCAGCTCTGGATTTTCCCAATCTTTAACATAGCAAAATAAATACAATGGTAAAATTGGAAGCAACTCTTGAATCCCTCTTTCAGTCACCATCACAATTATAGGTGGTTTGTGAGAACAAGAGAGTTCAGAATTTCAGTATAAGTATGGAGGATACTACATTGCACTTTTTTTTTATTGGTGCATTTTAATCATACATTTTGATGAGGTTCAGGGTGGTAGAGACATACATGCACAAATCTCTCATTTAGCCCTCCCCCAATTCCCACCCCCTTCCTCCTTCTCTGGCTCAGCATAGTGATTGACTTTGATAAGTTTGTGTATGTACAACATGTGCATTAGGGTGTTTCCCTCTTTCCCCCTCCCATCTCCCTCAGTTAGGTCCCCTTATTCTCTCGACTAAGGTTTCTCCTTCTTTGTCTAGAGTCCTTCCTAAGTCCCATTTTCTCCCTAGCTTCTGCATATTAGAGAGAACATCTGACTGTTTACATTTTGTGACTGACTAATTTCATTTACCCATTTCCCTCCAAATGACATAATTTTGTTCTTCTTTATCACTGAGTAAAATACCATTGTGTACATATACCATAGTTTTGTAACCAACACTTCAACAGATAGATACAGGTAAAAACTTCTTCAAAAATACCCCAAAGGCACAAGAAATTAAAACAATGATCAATACATAGGTTTGCATTAAACTGAAGAGCTTCTGTGCAGCAAAGGAAACTATCAAGAACTTCAACAGAGAGCTGACAGAATGGGAGATTTTTGCCAGCTACCCCTCTGATAGAGGACTAATATCTAGAATATACAGAGAACTCAAGAAACTCACTGCTAAAAAAAACAACCCATCAAAAAATGGGCAAGAGAACTAAATAGACACTTTACAAAAGAAGAAATACAAATGGCATATAAATGTATGCAAAAATTTTCAACATCATTAGCAATCAGAGAGATGCAAATCAAAACTACCCTAAGATTTCACCTAACCCCAATTAGAATGACAATCATTAAAAACACAAACAACAAATGTTAGCAAGGATGTGGAGAAATAGGAAATCTAATACACTGTTGGGATTGCAAATTAGTGCAACCACTTTGGAAAACAGTGTGGAGGATCCTCAGAAGAATGGAATGAACCTACCATATGACCCAGCAATACCACTTCTGGTTATCTACCCAAAGGAATGGAAACCAAATTACCAGATGAATGCATGCGTATCTATGTTTTTAGCTGCACAATTCACAATTGCCAAACTATGGAACCAGCAAAGATGTCCATCAGCAAATGATTGGATTACTACATTGCATTTTAATATCTACTACTTTTGAAATTCAAGAAAGATTCCAGTTGCATTATCCATGAGAAGCATCACACTGAAAATTAGGGCCCCAAGTTTGTTGGTTGAAACCAGGCCAAGAAGAATCCTGAATTATTGGCTACCTGATCTCTAGCTCTAATGTCAGCTGATTATGTATTTCAGTGAAATGTTTTTAATAGCATCCACTTTCCCCCTTTACATGTAAGATAAATATAACAATACCTTTTTTTCGCCAGGCATGGTGGTATGTGGTTGTAATCCTAGTACTTGGGAGGCTGAGACCGGAGGATCTGGGTTCGTGACCAGCCTCAGCTATATAGTGAGGCCCTCTGCAACTTAGTGAGATCCTGTTTCAAAATAAAGAATAGAAAATAGGTCTGGAGTGTAGCCCAGAGGTAGAATGTCTTAAATATCAAGAGACTTAATAATATTCCACACGAGAGTGATTCCTCAATGAATATTATTCCCCCTTCTTCCTGTCATGTAACACCTATTGTAGAGACATGTGGTATTTCTTTTGTTTAAATTGATAGATGTGCTCCTTTTGAACGTCAACATAAGCCATTAATCCTTCCATATACAGGTAATTCCATTCATTAGTGTGTCACTCAGTCACTTAGGCTGTACAGACACAGTCCTGTCTTGAATCTCCAGTGGTATATTCACATTTCAGGCTAAACTTAACAGAAAATATAAAAAGAACCAGAGATAAACTTAACAGTATGAAGTATTAAAATAAAGTTTTATCCAAAAGACATTTGTTCCAGTTCTATTAACAATAAAAACAAAAAAATAGTAACCTAAGACATCATTTTAAAACACTTAAAAAAACTTAAGAACATCAAGAACTCTAAATAAAGTAAACTTCAGAAAATATGGAGGGACCCTACCTATGGAGTGACTCTGTACCAGGCCACTATATTTTTCTCAAGAAGTATGGACTGAGTCAAGAAGGGTCTCTCACAATTGGGAGACTCCTTCAAAACTTGGAGGTAAAAAGGTTGTAAAAGAAAACATTCATGTTCTTCATAAAGTGAAGGGAAGCTGGCCTACAAAAGCTTAAGAAGAACTACAGAGCATGGAAGATGCAATTAAAGAATAAAGAAAACCCCACAGGGTCCTCAAAACTTGGGAACCAGTCTTCATAGCAGGAAATATCAACTAAAGTTCCCAAAGCTGGCAGTTTAGGTATGAAGCAGATCACCGGAATAGACATACTCTATTCCCAGGGCCTATTCATTGAAAAGTATAGATACCACATCCAAAACATTTGAATTCAGTGGGGAGCTAAATAAAACTAAAGCGCAAACAAATTCTAAATCTAATCCATATACCAACCCAATGAATTATATAGAGGCTCAACTCCCACTAAAATGACCTAAGAGAAAAGTGCATATCCTTTTAGATGGAAGCATTATTTGCATCTTATTTTATATAAAATGTCCAGCACATAATACAAAATTATGATACTCAAAATAAGAAAATATGTACCACAAAAAAGAAAGAAAAAAGAAGAAGATTTACACTACAATGTAACAATGAACAAAAAATACACCGAGAGATGATTCATATTTAGAAATTATCAAACAGGAATTTTATAACCATAAAAAAGTAAAAGGATTTATGGGGAAATGGACAATACTGACAAGAAAATGCAAAGTTGACCCAGATACTTTCAATACATATATCTTTTATGTATCTAGTATCATATTATATAAAAAATCATTATATTTCCATATGAAAATAATCAGCATAGGACTTATGTACATACATTACATAAGGAAATATCAAATTGATCATATTATCTTCAGGTAGAACAATGCTGTCAGGTAAATTCTTATTAATATTAAATATAGTTATAACAAACCAGATAGGCTAAAATGTAAAAATACCAACACCAAAATTTGGCAAGGATGTGGACTAGCTATACCTTTCATATATTGCCAGTAAGAATATAAATTTGTAATCCATTTTAGAAAACTGTTTAGTATTATCTAGTCATTTTATACAAACATCAAACATTTAATATTTTTTCACCAAAAGACTTGTAGAAGAATGTTCAGGAGGAGAATGGTTTAAGAAATTGTGTGGTGTAAAATTAGCAAGTGATATAATGCTATGATGATTCCATAGGTATACATGATAGCCAAGAAGGATTGAACACTTAGAATCTGTATTCCCTATTAAGTAAGAATTAAGTTAATTCTCTTTTATGTGAGACTTTATTGTTAACCTTTAGTTACCTTAGTTAGCTTTGCTTCAATTACACTAAGAAACAATTTTCTGTCCTGAAGGAAGGTATTCTACCATAATTTCTAAAGTCTGTTCAATTTTCCTCTCAAATTTAAATCTTTGATATCTTTGGAATTGATAAAATTTAATTTTTAAAATAGTAGGTAAAACAATACAATTTATAAAAAAGACAATTCTTAACCCATTGTGAAATCCTATATGCTCTCTATGTGTGTGGTTATATTTCTGGACTATTTTATATGCTATTTGTCTATTATTGCACCATTTTCAAAACTTCATAATTTCTACAGTTCTGTAATGGATCCCAATACCTTATAAAACTCTAAAAGGAAAATTAGTTCTTTTCCACTAATCACCTTCTTCTCTCAGCCCACACAAAATAGCTATTTCTTAACATTGCTACACATTTTTCAAAGTTCTTGTCCTGGCCACGTTTCCCATTATATTCAGCAGAATACCTTGAGTCCTACTTAATAGAGAATATAATGGCTTCCAGGCCTTCCACCTACAACTTACTGGCATCATCAATCATCCTTATAGCCTTTCTTCCAGTTTTAGTAGAGGAGACATTACTGCTATGGAATAGCGATAACTGCAACTGTCCTGTGAATCCCATCTCCTCCCATTTTGTCAGGAACTTTATACCATCAGTTTTTCTCTCTTTCCATATATTATCTTCTATTGAAAATGTTTCACCTCACTTTTTGGTAACAAAATTAGTGATTTTTTTATACATTAAAAGAAGAAAAACTAGAAATCAAATCAAATCAATCAGAAAACATGTTGATGTTTATCTTTCTGCTCTATGTGCATATACTCTCTCTTATACTGTAAGTTCATATTGTACACTAAATCTTGTACTTACAGGATATATCAGTATGGTTTACAAACTGCCTCATGTTTTCAATTATTCTTCTAATACATGATCACTTCTAATGGAAATTAAATAATACGGATGCACATATATACCCTTGGTTTTATATCATTTGCAACATAATACAAGTACTTGTGATATTTTTGAATGGATACAAGTAAGAATAAAGGAAAGTGACTCCTCTTATCACCATGTAGACTTATATATCTTGTGAACATATATGCATGCATATTTGTATAATACTCTTATTGTTGACACAAATAGAGGAATATTGGTTTTATTCTCAATATGGTTATTTTAAATTAAGTTATCTTTCCTGATTGATTTACATGTTAACATGTACAAAATGGCTAGATGTTTTTAATACCTGTGTAATATTCCAAAATGTTTTATAACTTATTGACTACTTTCCTGTTTTTAATTTCTCATCCTTTACTATGTCTATCCTTTTCTGTCTCATTCCTCTCTACCCACTTGCTTCTAATGTTTGCAAACATTCTCATTTTGAATTTTATTCTCAATGGATGTAACTCTTGTTTCAGTAAATGACAATCTCATTGATACAGTTACCTAAACCAGAAATGGGAACCATTCCTTGAATCTCTTTATTCTCCTATGGCCAATCAGGAGATTTTACTTCCTTAGTGCCATTTGAATTGTCCCCTCTGATATTGCCTCAGTCCAACTGTATTATTATCCTCTTTGTCTTTAAATTTAAATACAAATGAGCATTTTAATTGGCCTATCTTTAGCCATCCTGTCCCCTCTACCCTAGTATTTACACCTGTACACTGCTACTAGTGTGATCTTTCTAAAATGCATGCTTGATTCCTTACTTACATTCATAGAATCATTTTTTAGAATTATTTTTCTTGAAAAAAGAGAAAGTGGAAAGTATCAACAGTAACTTAAGCCTTATATAATAACAAATTGTAGCCCCCACCACAGTCAGCAAGAAAATGGAAACCACAATAAAGTGAGTTCTGCAGAAAATCAGAATATGTTTAGAAGCATATTATTCCCAGAGTCACTTGATAAGAGCCCAAAAGCTAAAACCTTGGTTTCGAATTTATAAAACCCAAAGAATGTGCTGATCCAAACTTCTTACTTACAGAGTTGAGATATTAAATCTGTGTTGTTTACATTGCTAAATTTGTAATAACTTGTTACAGCAGCAATAGAAAACTAATACACTTTTATAATCTGAGTCCACCCTATTGAACTTTTATCCCTTATCACTTCTTCTTCCTCATATACTCTTCCATCAGAGCACCTAAGACATCCATTGGTAAATACTGACATGTCTGTGTCCTCACCTTTTAATATAAACTTTTTGAAGACAAAGACCATAAATCATATATGTGAATAAGCCTAGGCATAGCACAAAGCAGAGAACAATATTTATGCACAGTAAACCTTTACTGAACAAATACCAGAATGGTGGGTTTGCATTTTTCAATGAATTCTAAGGAATGATTTATAGATCACCAAGTGTATCAATGAAAAATCATTATCCTTTCAGTAAAATTATTTTGTCAGTAAGGCTTAAGTTAAAGAGATTTCATTATGTCCTGGTAATTTATCATTTTACTGATAGCTCATTTTAAACTGTCTATATTTGGAACTGATAATCACTTTTCCTATTTAATTAAGAGGCATAGTATTAACATAAAATGATGTCCTCTTTTGGGAAAATCTTAAGTATTCCTATATTTGCATGCCTCTTTCAGGCAGACAAATTCTTTTTTTATATATTTTCATTGGTGCATTATAGTCTCACATCATAATGTAGTTCATAGTGATAGTGACATGCATGCACACAGCACTTGATGGGCTTTCTCCTGGCTCCCTCCCCAGTCCTCCATTCCCTTTACAGGATATTGAGATTGCCATTGGTATTCTCACATATGTATGTAATTTCAATGGAAGTGATTCCTTCATTGATTCTCTTTCCCTAGACCACCAAATAGATTCTTTTAAAGGAATAATCATTTTTAAAGGCATATTTGCACTTCTTTTCTGGGAACAATATTAAAAGATTCTTACCTGACTTTATTTTTCCCCTCATTCCTAACATGTTCCTTCCAAAATTGGAGAGATGCTTACCCCTGGAGCAAGCCTGAGTTCCACTGGACTCTTAGGTTTAGACACTTCCTCCATTGCATTCACAAAGACCCGCCTTCGTAAGGCAACATCAGTTATTATTGTCACTATTGCTGCCAATTGGGGTTTACTTTTTTTTGTGCTGCTGCAAAAGTTTGCCTTGTATTGATTCCTCTCTCTTCAGCAGCCTAGTGCTAGAAGTTTGTTTAACAAGAGGTAGAGAAGAGTAGAAAGCTCATGCTGGCAATGCAGGCCACCCACATATGACTATTTCATTTGCCCTGAACGAAGGTATCTATCCTTTGTGTTACTATGCTCCTAAATATAACCTGCACCTGACTTTCCTAATGCTATGCCATAGAGGACTCCTTCTGGACTCCTTTGACTGTTTTTATTTGTTAGAGAATGCATCTATAAGGTATCTCATTAGTAAGCTAATTTAAAGTCCCACACCAGACAATAAAGCTAAGGGAAGCTTAATTTTCAACACCATGCCACGTTATCCTAGAGATAATGACTCCATTCTATTTAAAATAATTTTGTCATAGTTTATGAATATCTGTTTGTTGTGTTCAGTCTTACCTATGCATTTTAGACATACTAGTCAGTAATCTATAGGTTGTATGACTTGTATATACTAAATATATGCACATATAGATGGATAAGTAATCTCATGGCATACTAACCTTAATGCTATACAGTCTTAAAAGGAATACTATGGGCATTGTTTTACAATTAACTTTTGCTTCTGTTTGCATAGTATAGGCACTAGTATTAGCTTAATGATGTATGGCTCTATTTGAAATATGCCTTTGCATAAGCAGGAATAAAACTTCAGAAATTAATTAATGATGATAACTATATAGCAAAGTTTCATTATATTGGAATTCATTTTGAGGTATTTCTTTCACTCATCAATCTTTTAAATCACTCATTTCCCTTTGCAAAATGTTGTTTGGATAAGGGAAAGCAGTAAAGTAAGGTTGAATGCCAGATGTTTAATTAGTACCACTTCATCTATCCCACTTCAAACAGCATAATGCTTTTGCAGAGGAAGAAATTTTCTGTCAGTATTTCATTTAAAATATACAGTAAATACTTCTAAATTATTTAATGACTGTATTTCAAATTAGTTAATGCATCAAATGAGCAGAGGAAGAATATGTTTATTTCCAAGTTAGTTTTACAAAATCATGGCAGGTCAAGAAAAGAACCTTGAGATATCACAGGGTAAACAAATACCGGTTTAAATAAGACCATATTTGTCTACAGAAAGGGTTACTGTATTTTCTTTCTAAACATAAGATCAAAATGTAATTTACCTATAATAGCAAAATAAAAGCACAATAATTTTTCAATTAAAACTCCTCTATTCTGCCTTAGTACAAAGTTTAACTCCTCAGCTTATTAGCCACATCATTTTGGACAATTAATTCTCTATTTCTTACAAAATCAGCATAATACTAAGAATTCACCTTTCAGGTTGTTGGGAGGATTAACTGAAATAATCCACATAAAATGTTTAGTGTCGAGTTAGGCACATTGAAAGTGATCAGTAAATGTTAAATATCATTATTATGATTATTTATGAAAGTCCTAATTGGACTTTATTATTCACCTTACTTTTTAGACATTTATTCTCTGTTAAAAATAAAATGTTCAAGAAATACCAAAATGATGGTCCAACTTGCTTCTACCTTTGGCAGTTATAACTGATGTGTTTGTAAAAGAGTACACTTATTTTTAAAAGTGAAATTCAATTATTTCCCCCTATTTAGAATACTTTTTAATCAGGTGATTAAATGAACCTTCAGTGTCTACACTGGCATTATATTTAAATAAGCTTAAAAGCAGGTTAGGTGATCTTTTTTTTTTTTTTTTTGCGGTTCCAGGGATTGAACCCAGGGGCGTTCTACCTCTGCGCTACACCCCTGGCCCTATTTTTTTATACTTTATTTTGAAACTGGGTCTCACGAAGTTGCGGAGGGCCTCACTAAGTAGAGAGAGAGAGAGAGAGAGAGCTGAGGCTGGCCGCGAACCCGGATCCTCCGGTCTCTGCCTCCCAAAGTATTGGGATTACAAGTGTGCGCCACCACGCCCGGCTTAGGTTATCTTTCTATTAGGGTTAGCTTAAATTATTAGGTCTTGGTAATTTGTGCAGCAATATTTTTGTGCCAAATCTGTCATTAAGTTTTATGAACTAATGTTTTTAAGACAGAAGCAGAAAAGGCATAATGATTTCTAAATATTTTCAATATTTTATATATCTAGTTTAATCTGCAGGTACTGCAGTGCACTTCTATAATTCAAGGTATTCAGGAGGCTAAGGTAGGAGGAGGATCCCAAGTTCTAGGCCAGCCACAGAGAACTAAGCAATATCCTGGCTCAAAATTAAACATTTTGAAAAAAGAGCTGGTGATGTTACTCACTGTTAAAATGCCCTTGAGTTCAATCCTTACTACCAGAAACCAAAAAAACATTATCTAGTTTAATTTATGTAAGGAATTAATTAAAATAAGTACCAAATTCACAGATAGACACTGCAGATAAACTGACATTTCTAATGAAACACTTAAGCACATATTATTTTGCCTACAAAACTAAAAAAAATGAATATGTAATTCAGTCTTTTATTTCTTAAACTTAGAGTGTTTACCATAATTTCCAATAGATTTTAGGAGATGTAATTCTTTGGATCCCAGTATATATCATGGATTATATTCAGTACTACACAGTTTTTAATTAATTTATTTCTCTCTTGTTAGACATTATACATAATATATCATATAAGACTCTAAACAATTGTGTGAGTTGCTTTCTTAGTTCTGTAAAAAAATCCTTAGAATTCTACATTTTAAAAAGTTTATTTTTATTTATTTATTTTTTTTTTTGTGGTACCAGGGATTGAACCCAGGGGCATTCTACCTCCGCGCTATACCCCCGGCCCTATTTTTTATACTTTATTTTGGAACCAGGGTTCACGAAGTTGCGGAGGGCCTCACTAAGTAGAGAGAGAGAGACAGGGAGAGAGAGAGAGAGAGAGAGAGAGAGAGAGAGAGAGAGCTGAGGCTGTCCGCGAACCCAGATCCTCCGGTCTGCGCCTCCAAAAGTACTGGGATTACAAGTGTGTGCCACCACGCCCAGCCTTAAAAAGTTTATTTAAATGGAGGGTTAGTGTATAGGTCAGTGGCACAGTATTTGCTCAGCAGGTGTGAAGTTCTGGGTTCAATTCCCGAGAAAAGCTCCCTCGCAAAAAAATACCCAAAATGGAAAGTAGAAAAGCCTGGATATGAATCTGAAACTCTATGACACCAAAGCTTGATATTTCTTTACAATAAAATGCTTCCATTTTAGTTCATTATTCTATGATATATACTAAATATTTCTCCTTTTTCTTAGTCAGTTTTTATTATGTAATCATACCAGGAGGTCGGCCAAAATGTGCCAGGATAGGTATAATATTGAGAAAAAGAAAACACTAAGTGCAGTGTGCATGTAGGTTCCTACTCTGTACCTCATCATGATGTGTAATTGCAATGCACCAGTAAAAGTATATTTAAAAACAACCAAAAAAGACAGTAAATGACTACAGACTGACATCTTTTTTTTTTTTTTTTTTTTTTTTTTTTTTTTTTTTTTTTTTTTTTTTTTTTTTT